>AWOL01S0034387.1:2949-36667 GCA_000715115.1 Nicotiana otophora | reverse complement strand
CTATCAGACTGTGTTTAGAACAATCAAAGATTCACACAATGGTTAAATCCTCACTAGATGTATAAATTTACAATATTGTCTAGAATTGCTAAGCACATCAACAAAAATACTTATGTAGTCAATAATATCAACTTTGGATCCTGATCCAGACTAGTAACATGATCACTCACTCCTTCAAGTTCACCGTCTCAGATTAACACTAAGATTATTAAGAGTCAAGACATTCATATAAACATAATTTAGTATTGAAACAAGGCAGGCAAACAACAGTAGGTTTCCCTCAAGTTCATAGGTGAATTACAATCAACTTATACAAACTTAGTAGGGTTCAGTTTCTTTTTATGTGATAATACAGTTCTAAGAAAAGAGTTGTAGCGACCCGGCCAATCATTTTCAGTATTTTCACCCCGTTCCCCAATTTATTGCCTCATCTATGTTATATTATGCTTATGTGACTTTCCGGGTTGTCACGACCCAAACCGATGGGCCGCGACGGGCACCCGGTACCTTACTCAACCGAGTACCAACATAATGTATATTTCGTATCATTCCATCATAGGTAAATGAACCGTAGTAAAGCATGATGAATAAACTTATACATATGACATACTGGTCTATAAGACCAAAATGATCACTCGTACATTGAATATAGGGTGACAAGGCCATACAGTCTTTCATATACATGACATCTATCTACAAGCCTCTAAGAATAAATAATTGTTATAAATATCGGGACAGAACGCCGCCATACAAAACAATACACATCTAAATCATACTGACCAAACAAGCAACTACGGAGCAAATGGAGTGCACCAATATCTTTCGCTGAGCTGATTGCCTACTTGGAGGACTCTTGACCTGTCTATCGAGTACTGCGGGCATGAAACACAACGTCCCCAGGCAAAAGGGACGTCAGTACAAATAATGTATCGAGTATGTAAGTCATGAAAATCAGTAAATAATAGACATGAGAGAAACATGAAGTAAAAGACTCGACATGTACCTCTGCATAGCTCTGTGAATCATTTCATTTTTAGGTATAAATGTCATACCAAGCATAGGTATATGCAGCCAAATACTTAGAATGGTTTTGGGAATATTTATGTCTAAATGCGAAAATGTAATTTAACCTAGAAAGAAAGTAAAATGATAAATGGCTACAAGCATGGATACAATGGTAATTACACTCAAGTAACGATCCAGTGTATTTCACCATTTTACAAATATGAGCGAGTTTATGTTAATTAGCCTCGGGTAATAATTCAATGTTAGCTTCTTCCAAAGACTATCAATACTTCCTAACTGAATTATCCCTAAAACACTAAGAGATTAAGCTCACCCGAATATGGTTACAAGTAGTTCAATCTTATCCCTTGGTAGAATCTATAAAGTGACAGTTAAAGTCTCAAGTTCTTGTTAATTAATCTTTCCCAATCCCAAATTATATTTCCCATAATTAATTCGAAGTTAATGGGTGAGTCATAGGGTTAGCTAATCCCTTAGGAAACATTAAAGAACAAGAATAATTAAAGAAATAATAACTCGCTTCATTATAAATAAAAATCATTCAATACATAAGCATAACAAGGTATTTAATCCACACTTTAAATATGAATATTTCCATAAACAAGATTCAAGTGTTGGAAACAATACTACACACTTAGATATTCAATACAACGCAAGGAAATGAATAAATGAACATAAATGGGTAAAGCAATTCTCAACCAAAGACTCTAAATCTTCAAGACCCAAGTATGTGTGCGAGAACCCTAGCTCTCAAACTTGTCTTCTCAAGTCATGAGATTGAAAATTAAGCCAAAGATGTGTTTCCAATAAGCCAGGTCGTGTATTAGTGGGTTTGGAATGGAGAAAATGTGAAATGCCAAAACTGTCAATAGTTGAAGCCCATTGACCACACCTGTGGAGGGATCCTCGCAGGTGCGGTTCCGCAGATGCGAATAGCCTCTCACAGAAGCGACCATTGATGGAAAACATTTACTCCGCAGAAGAGGACTTACACGCGCAGAAGCACGATCGCAGATGCGGACATTAAGCATAAAAGCGCAACCGCAGATGCGTTTCCTCACTTGCAGATGCGATCCCATCGAAGGTTGCTTGAATTCCTGAGATGCGGCCTTCTCCACACAAATGCGAGGTCACATAAGTGCACGGTGTTTGGCAGATGCAGAATCGCTGAAGGAATTTGCACTCGTTTTACAGTTTTTTGCTCAATTCAACTTCAATTGAATTCAACTCTTTTTATGGCATGATTTACTTGAAAATCTAGCAATACACACCATAAACAACGTTATATCATAATTAACGAATTTAGAAACTAAAGAAAAGAGACTAAAATAAATGGTAAAGTCACCACTCATCAATAGTGCGCTCGGACTGTCCGTCTGTTTGAGGGTAGAATGTTGTTCTCAACTCAACCCGTGTGCCCAACTCACACTGTAAGACATTCCAGAAGCACGATGTAAACTGCGTACCCAGGTCAGAGATGATAGATACCGGCATGCCATGAAGTCGGACAATTTCTCGAATATAGACCTGAGCCAGTTGCTCTAAACAATATGGACCACTGGAATGAAATGAGCCGACTTGGCTCCTATTATCGCATTGTGGCGATAATAGAATGGAAAACAGAAGAAGATTCATGAGAAATTCAGAGAATGGTCATTCGGGAAGATGCCTCCCTAAAGCAAGCAACGTGAGCAACGTTAAGCTTAAGGGACTGCATGTGCCAGTTTCACTAAGTGTCACCATCGCGAGTAAGGAATTTTGTTATCCTTGGTAGAGAACGATTACCGCAAGGCGAGTAAGGGTCATCGATGATGTGAAAGGATGCCAAATCATAGTACTCCCCTAAAAAGAGGAAATATTGAGTGATGTGGCATTAAGTCAGAATTAAGTAGTTCTAGTAATTATGTAATGGTAAAGGAAGATTGAGATAAAATGAGAAAAGGGATGATATTGCACTTATTAAAATCCTACAGATATATAACGATGGCAGAACATTATGCAAACACGACGTCAAGGGGAGGAAGTAAGGGTTCCTGCCCGAGATGTTATTATTAGATAAGGACCCAGTGAGAGATGTAAGTTCAGAAAAAGGAAATAACCCAAGAAAGATTACGTGGAACATTGATATGATAATGGGACAATGAGTAGTTGGTAGTTGATTCAGGAAGATCCTAGTTATGGCTAGATAGGAGGTTATAGGCGAGTCAGCAGATCGTGCAAGATAAACATAGTAAAACCGAATATAGTGAATTCAGACTCTCAATAATGTCATTGTAATACTTGAGAAATATTCAGATAGGAGTTGGGGTAGTTAAAGGTACCGTATGAGTATTACGAGAATAAAAGAGAGTGACTCTAGGAAGACAATAAAAATATCATTTTAGAAGCAACCCTACAAGCACAAGGGAATTATTCGATCAGTGATCTAGAGTGAGTTACGTTATGAATGCACTCAAGATTTTGGAGTATTATCCATGCAGCATATATGTTGACAATCATATAGCCATAGAAGACTCTGGTATAAGTTAAAAGAAAGAATTGAGTCCATGTCATAGACAAAGGATTGAATCGTTAGAAGATTGTATCATGGATATTCCATAGAGTCCATGAAAGGCTAAAGTAATAACTAATACTATGAGCCGCAGATCGGAAGATAGCTTAGGCCTACATAAAGGTTGATCAGAAGGAAGAGGGAACTAAAGAGTTACATCAACTAAGTAAATTAGCAGTCTTATTATTGGACCCAGAAAACTATAGGAATCTTAATTGAAAAATAGTGGAATCACTCTTGATATCAGAGGTGCAAGAGAGATAGTTCAACAACCATATTATATAACGGCTCTACAATAATGCCAGTTGAAGAGTACCAGACTCATAAGAAGTCAGTATGAAGCTCCCACCGGATTGTGTATGCACCTAGGGTGCAAGTGTTATAATAGAGCTTCAAGTCATGGATGTAAATTATAACTATGTGGAAGGGAGGTCATGAAAGAGACAGAAGATGTGATGTGAGATTTTAAGTTAAGTAAAGTAAAGATGAACAATGTACAAGATACTCAGGTGCACAAGGTTGTGAATAATCCATACTGCAGATAGAAGGCTAGAAGTGCTGGGATGTAGTATCCAGGAATGATAGCAGCGTCATCAGTGGTATATTTTCCAGTTTATGGTTTCTATGTATCGAGAGGTCTAGTTAAGAGAGTAAAGAAGAGTTAGAGATGATGTGATGTCTTGCTTGATGTTCCAGAATGACATAAGGAAATCTATGATGCAAGCAAGTTGAAGGAAAATTGCGAATAGTATAAATAGATATGCGTAGGTCGCAAGCTTAAGTATAGTAGAGCGACAAGGTTTTAAGAAGACATTAGTAAGGGTAAGGAAAGGAGAGTGAGAAGGTGACGAGAATGGATAAGTCCTCGGGATTAAGCCCATGAGAACAAGAGAGCTAATGGTTTCTCTAAGTTATAGAAAGCTTAGTATAGCCTTAATACACTCAAAGGAGTCTAAGACTAGTGGAATTTAAAAGAGATGGAATGCTGCCCTGTGAGTAGAATAGTGGAGTAATTGTGATAAATCAAGGATGACATTTGGGCCTTCGATTGAGTAATGAATGGTATGAAATATGGTTATACCCACGTAACCAAGAGGGATTTCATGGACAGCACGGGATTAGAATACCCCCCATAAGATGAATCACATTAGAATGCTATGAAATACAGTTATCGAAGTATAGTATCGCCCCTAGGTGGATCAGTCTAATCATTTCAGATGTTTCCAGAGGAGACGTGAGCCCTAGCGGCAGTGCTACATAATAGGCCAAGTTATCAGTAGTAGATTCTAGATCAATATTGAGGTGAGTCAACAATGGATGGATAAAAGATACAAAGTATAAGATGAGAATAGGCCATCATTCTTAAGATGAGCAGTCAAAACTCCATTATGGCGTCGTCTACAAAAAATTCAAACTACAGTCAACTTAAGCTTCAAACTTAGAGACCATGTGTCACATTTCACTCCGAAACTCATCCGAACCAAAATCGAACACCCTATGTTATGCCTCGCATTATTATGTCGATGTTGCCCTCCGTAGTAATTTATTACGATGATGTTACACTCCGCAGTAATTGATTACGATGATGTTTTGCTCCACAGTAATTTATAACGACGATGTTACGCTCTGTAGTATTTTATTACGATGATGTTACACTCCGCAGTAATTGATTACGATGATGTTTTGCTCCACAGTAATTTATAACGACGATGTTACGCTCTGTAGTATTTTATTACGATGATGTTATACCCTGTAGGATTGTACGTCGAAGTTGTCACTTTGAGATAAAATATGGTTCGAGCTACAATACCCGATATTTATGGACCAGTACCATACAAGGTACCACATGGCTATGATAGTAAAGTGTACAAGGTATGTTAAAATGAGTAGTATTTCAAGTAAGTTGAGATAATTTTTAATTATTGGGTAATGGGATATTACCTAATTAATTAGGGAATTATATGGATAATTGTGTAATTAATGATTTTTGGGTAGCTTAACCCCACAAAAACGTGGCAGCATCCCCTATCACTCTTAAAGTGACTATTAAGTCTTACATAGATGGAAAATTTATAGGATTAAGTGTCTTACTCATCTTCTAAGTGGGCCACACCTACTAAAGGCTTAAACATGAGATGCCATATTACTATGCGTTTCAAAACAATGTTAGATTGTATCTGATTATGAGTCTCTAAAAACATAAATGTGAGTTTCTAAAGGCTTAACGTGACTTTCTTCAAATGAATTCATGTGTGAATTACAAATCAAAGGGAATCTCTTATAGAGAGTGGCTAGACGTGAATTCTTCAATGAGCAAAATAATTCCATACCAAAATTAGATAACGTGGGTTGTTGATTCTGTAAAGCATGAATTGCAAATTCTAAGAGAATCGGATCTGGTATGTTAAGGCTATCCCTTCTTTCTTTTTTGGCATGATCTATACGACACGAACGAAACGAGCAAATGCACAACTTTCATAAATAACTCTATTTATAGAAGTATTAGAGATGCCTATGTTCTTGAATTCCCATATGTCTTATTATTCTATCGTTTATTCATGAGTCTCAGAAAAATACTTAAGTTGAAAAAGTTTACTTCATGATATTAATCAGAGGCATAATGGTCCTTTGACATTCCGAGAGATTTTATTGACGTATATCTCATGCATTGCATTCATTTATACATATACATTGACCCATGACCAGGCGCGTTATATACGCATATATATGTATATATATATATATATACATATATATATATATATATATGGGATATGGGAAAAGGTTACGGCGTTATATACGCACCACCACCTGATCAGTTGGTATACGTTGATGATTTGCCCACAGTGGCTGAGATGATATTGCATGGGATCGTGTCCATTTACTTTTTAGTAGTGGATTTGGAGGATATGCTTCGTGCCTATGTTATGGAGTTTGGGGGTTCTTGGGATCAGTTCTTGCTGCTTGCGGAGTCTGCCTAAAATAACAACTACCAATCGAGTATTCAGATGGATCCATATGAGGCCTTGTAAGGGAGGCGGTGTCGGTCTCTGGTGGGTTGGTTTGAATATACTTGATCCACCCTTATCTCGCCGCAGTGCATAAATACCTCCCTTATACCAACACTTCTAGATTAATTCCCAACATCAAACACCACCCACAACATGTCTACAAAGCCTCTAAGCACAACATAAGAGTAATATGAAAATGTTGGAAAGAAGGCCCCGGCTATACCTCAAAATACAAAGTACAACATCAAATGACATTAGGCCCGGAACAAATAGGGCTCACCAAAACATTTTGAAAATGGAGTAACGGCTAACGAGAACCAAAGATGTCCGCTGATGAACCACCTGCACCCATTGAAGAAGCAGCACTGCCGACAAAAGGGACGTCAGTACTGTCATGGGTGGCTTTCCAGCCATGCCCCATGACCCTTGGATATGCCCCATGGCATCTTGGCAAGCCTCCCAATGCCTGGCACCACGGTCGGCCCCGTGGTCTAGGCAGTTCCAAGTGACAAGCGCGCATGTGTATCTATCACCCCACCACTAGCCATCGCTATCGCCATCGCCCAGCCGCTGGCAAATGCTAACAGAGTCGCGCGCGTAGACCCATATGCTAAAGACAAAGTTGCTGCCAACGGACTTGTTTCTACCTTGTAGAAGACTGAGTCCTTTTTATTGTAAATATAGAGTAGTTTTATTGCATTTTCTTTAAGTGTGCTTCTACATCTTATTTAGGTCAATTTATGTAACTTTGGTTTTTTTTTTAAGCATTATTAAGGGGGGTCAAGCAATCAAACTTTCTAGCAAGCAAACAATTCTCTGTACTGGTGTCTCCCCTCCCCCCTGACATCGTGTTGCTTTTCTGTAATAGCTTTCATTAATGCAATCAAGATTTCTTTCATTCTCAATTATCTTTTCTGCTCTCTCAGTTGCTCGTGATATTGGTGTTGCCGTATGCCACTGACAATCTAGTCTAGCGTACGGAGGGGATCTTAGTCGGGGAACAACAATTGCACTGACAATGATTCCTTAGCCTTATGTTACCCTTCCAAAGAATCTTAGGAAGGCGCCGCATAACAGTTGGTATCAGATCCTAGGCTCGACATCAGACGAGTGATTGCATTGCAATTACCACCATTTCTGACCATGGTGAATCATGGGGATTGCATCGCGATCCTTGAGGAGACGGTTGACGTATTACCACCCATCATGGAAATGGTGCCTGACCTAAAGACCAGCCTAGTGCAAAGGTTGGACAACCTGGACCACAGACTGCTCTGGGCCAAAGTTGACATCGAAAACATTAGTCTTGACTCTAAAGGAGACCAACAAACGGCAGCCATAGAGGCAGTCAAAATGTTTGCTAAATTTGAGGTTCACCAACAAGAGCGTGCCGAGGATTTAGCCCCCAGGGCACAAGAGGTAGACAGGGTGACTGCCATGCAACCAACTATAGACAACTTGACATGCCAGCTCAACGTTGTCAATGCTGCTTTACAAGGTCTGCTATGAGGAGGCGGAAACAAAATTGGGGGTGTTGTGAACCTCTCCCCTGTGGCACAAAAACTTAAAATTCCTGAGCCAAAGCCATATAGTGGAGCTCGGAATGCCAAAGAAATGGAAAAATTCATTTTCGACATTGATTAATACTTCGATGTCATGGGGGGGTGGGGGCTAGAGGAAGCTAAGAAGGTAGCAACTGCTGCCATCTATCTTCAGGGTGATGCCAAATTCTGGTGGCGGGTGAAATACGAAGCCATCAAGGTCGATGAAGATGCTCTCGAGACATGGGCGGAGCTGAAGGCAGCCATACATCTACATGCAAGGAGAAAGCTATGGGAGCTCTGCAAAACCAAATCAATGCGGGATTACGNCAGACAATAATTGCACTGACAACGATTTCTTAGCCTTACGTTACCCTTCCAAAGAATCTCAGGAAGGCGCCGCATAACAGTTGGTATCAGAGCCTAGGCTCGACATCGGATGAGTGATTGCATTGCAGCTACCACCATTTTTGACCATGGTGAATCATGGGGATCGCATCGCATCCTCGAGGAGACGGTTGACGTATTACCACCCATCATGGAAATGGTGCCTGACCTAAAGACCAGCCTAGTGCAAAGGTTGGACAACCTGGACCACAGACTGCTCTGGGCCAAAGTTGACATCGAAAACATTAGTCTTGACTCTAAAGGAGACCAACAAACGGCAGCCATAGAGGCAGTCAAAATGTTTGCTAAATTTGAGGTTCACCAACAAGAGCGTGCCGAGGATTTAGCCCCCAGGGCACAAGAGGTAGACAGGGTGACTGCCATGCAACCAACTATAGACAACTTGACATGCCAGCTCAACGTTGTCAATGCTGCTTTACAAGGTCTGCTATGAGGAGGCGGAAACAAAATTGGGGGTGTTGTGAACCTCTCCCCTGTGGCACAAAAACTTAAAATTCCTGAGCCAAAGCCATATAGTGGAGCTCGGAATGCCAAAGAAATGGAAAAATTCATTTTCGACATTGATTAATACTTCGATGTCATGGGGGGGTGGGGGCTAGAGGAAGCTAAGAAGGTAGCAACTGCTGCCATCTATCTTCAGGGTGATGCCAAATTCTGGTGGCGGGTGAAATACGAAGCCATCAAGGTCGATGAAGATGCTCTCGAGACATGGGCGGAGCTGAAGGCAGCCATACATCTACATGCAAGGAGAAAGCTATGGGAGCTCTGCAAAACCAAATCAATGCGGGATTACGTGCCGGAATTCTCTACGCTCATGCTGAACATACGCGACATAGGGGACAAAGCCAAACTCTTCACCTTCCTAGAAGGGTTGAAACCTTATACCCGCATGGAGTTGCGAAGACAAAGGGTAGACACGTTACCTAAGGCAATCCAAGCAGTAGAGTGCCTTCGGGATTATCTAGTGGAAGCCCTAAAGGACAGGCCTCAACAACCCGTCCGAGGAGGATACAAAGGGGGCTAGCTGAACACTAGTGGTCCAATCAGAAGTGGAGGAGACCGGAGTTCAACCAAATCTAAGGCTCCCTCCTCAGGCAGTACTAGCATTGCATCTAACAACAACGATCGGGGGAGGAAACCCCCCTCAGGGTACCGTCATTGAGGCAGACCACATTGGAATAATGAATGCCCACATGCACAGATGAATGCCTATCAAGCTTTTGATGTTGGGATGGATGACTTGCGGACAAGACTGAACCAGTAGGTGCGTTCAATGCAATTATTGGATCTATTTCGGAGTCCTTCGCGGGAACCAGTGCTGGTATCCGTAAGAGGAGGACCCCTACCTAATAGCCAAGAAAGGGGAAAAGAAGGCGAATGAGAGGACTCCCCTTAATCAAGAAAGGACCTTAATGTTCGTCGACATGAAGGTAAATGGCAAGCCCATTCGGGCAAAGATAGACACGGGTGCTACCCATAACTACTTAGCCTCTACTCAGGTGGAGCTCCTCGGCCTAGTTGTAGGAAAGGGCACAGGTTATGTCAACGTTATCAACTCACCCCCTCAGCCAGTGGGTGGAATAGCAAAAGAAGTACCAGTGAAGCTTGGCCCTTATGAAGGAAAATTCAACATGCGCCTGGTGATCATAGATGACTTCGAGTTGATAGTGGGGTTGGAATTCCTGAGGCAAACCAGCACCATGTGTGTACCATATGCATACGTGCTAATGATGATGGGAACAAATGGGGCCAAGCCCTGCATTATCCCGTGCATGCCCATGAAGATGGCCGTTGAGAACATCTCGGCCTTGCATTTAAAGAAGGGGGTCAAAAGACATGAACCTACGTTCCTGGTTACCCTCTGCATTGAAAATATAGAACGTTCCTCGGGTCCCATTCCTGCACCCGTGAAGGAGCTACTACTGGAACTTGCAGACATCAAGGCACAAGACATGCCAAAGCATCTCCCGCCTAAGCGAACTGTGAACCATAAGATTGAGTTGGTGCCGAGTGAAAATCCACCTGCTCGGGCACCGTACAGAATTTAACAACTAGAACTCAACGAACTTTTGAGAAAATTGACGGAAATGCTAGAAACTGGGTTCATCCTACCCTCCAAGTCCCCATACGGGTGCCCTATGCTATTCCAAAAGAAACATGATGGCGGTTTACGACTCTGTGTGGATTAACGGGCAGTAAACAAAATCACCATGAAGAACAAGTACCCTATTCAGCTAATGGAAGACTTGTTCAATACATTGGGCAGTGCGACGGTGTTCACCAAAATAGACCTAAGGACAGGTTATTGGCAAGTTCGGATTGTAGAGGGTGATGAACACAAGATGACATGCGTGACAAGATATGGGACGTAGGACATCCTGGTTATGCCATTAGGTTTGACTAATGCGCCAACCACATTTTGCACCCTGATGAACCAAGTCTTCCGAGAATACATTGACGAATTCATGGTGGTCTACTTGGATGATATTGTGGTATATAGCCAGACATTGGAAGAACACCTGGAGCACTTGCGGAATGTCCTAGCCCGATTGCGGGAACACAAATTATATGTGAAGCTATCCAAGTGCTCATTTGCTCAAAAACAAATTGATTTCCTCGGATATATCATCGAGGAAGGGCGGATCAAGATGGACAAACAGAAGATTCAGGCCATCACATATTGGCCACCGCCTAAGGATATCCACGCCTTGAGGTCGTTCCTTTTCCTATGCAACTTCTATCTGTGATTTGTGAAGAATTACTCCCTCATTACAGTGCCGCTGACAGAACTGCTCAAGAAGGCCACACTCTAGGATTGGGGACCCAGTCGAACAGAGGCCTTCAACGCATTGAAAATGGCTATGTCTAGTAGCCCCGTCTTGGCCCTCCCTGATTTGGCCAAACCATTCGAGGTACAAACAGATGCCTCCAACTATGCCCTTGGTGGAGTCTTGCTACAAGATGGGCATCCCGTAGCGTACGAGAGCTGGAAACTGAAGGATGCAGAGTGGCGCTATGCCGCGCACAAGAAACAATTATTGGTTGCCGTTCATTGCTTACGCATTTGGAGGCATTATCTATTAGTATATCCGTTCGTTGTCAAGACAGACAACACAATTGTTAGCCATTTCATGACCCAGCCAATGTTGCATGGTTGATATGCCAGATAAGAGGAACTCCAAGAGGAATTGCACTTCAACTTGGAGTATCGAAGTAGGAAAACTAATCATGTTGCTGATGCGCTCCGTCGGAGGGCCGATCTACCCTCGGTGTGCCTACTCGCCACCCTAAAGGGGAGCGAAGTAACCACCACCATAAAAGACCAGATACAGGACCTACTAATCAAGGATCCTANAAGATGGTTTCCTAAAAGTTAAAGGGAACCGACTTTATGTTCCTAAAGGATTCGATCTATGAAGGGCACTTCTGGCGGAATGCCACGATACTTTGTGGGTTGGTCATCCTGGTGAAGAATGCACCATGGCATTGCTTCGACGTGCATATTATTGGCCTCAAATGGCCGATGACATCGCTCAGTATTTGAAGACTCGTCTAGTATGCCATAAGGATAAGTCGTACCGCTTGACGCAAGCAGGACTCTTGGAACCACTAGTTGTCCTAAAAAGACCTTGGGAAAGCGTTTTCCTGGACTTCATCACCGGATTGCCCAAGGTCGGATATCTCACAACCATCCTGGTTGTGGTGGATCGGTTTTCCAAGTATGCTACCTTTATAGTAGCCCCACAATATATATCAACAGAAGAAACAGCTCGACTCAACTTCTCTCGTGTCGTCAAATATTAGGGTCTGCCTAAAGACATCATTAGTGATCATGACTCACACTTCAATAGCAACCTTTGGGCCCAACTCTTTAAGTGCCTCGGGTCAAAATTGAGTCATAGCTCAAGTTTTCATCCGTAATCTGATGGCCAGACAGAGCGATTCAATGGCATGCTGGAGGAATATCTCTGCAACTTCGTAACCGGATCGCAGAAGGACTAGGTGAAGCTTCTGGATGCTGCTCAACTATGTTTCAATTTACAAAAGAACACTAGTACCAACAAAAGCGCTTTAGAAATTGTAACCGGACAACTTCAAAAGAATGGAAGCGAAATTTAGAGATAGTGCGGAGCTATCTTGTCAAAGCCCAAAAGCGAAAGAAGAGGCAAGCTGAACAAAATCGTCTCTTCGTTGAATATCAAGTAGGAGACAAAGTGATGGTCGAAATCCCAAAGCGATACTTGTTTGCAGGGGTCCATGACCCTCGCCTATTGCAAAAAATATATTGGACCTTTGTCCATTGAAAGGCGCATTGGGAAAGTTGCATACCGGGTGGATACCCCAGCTTGGTGGAAAATCCATCCCGTTTTCCATGTTAGTCTCTTGAAACCTTTTCGGAAAGATATGGAGGATCCTTCACGGAGCCAACTCATAGTACCTAGTATTCGAGAACACCTGGGAGAGGGAAACAAACCTCAAGGCCTACAAGAGCCTACTTGATGATTATCTTGCAAGTAAGGCACCGAGGATGTTGCAAACTCAGGTGGGGGGTAATGTCATGGGCGGCTTTCCAGCCATGCCCCATAACCCCTTGGGCGCTCCATGTGGCGTACTAGCAAGCCTCCCAACGCCCAGCACCACGGTCGGCCCCATGGTCAAGGCAGCTCCAAGTGACAAGCGCGCATGTGCCTCTGTCGCCCCCATCGCTAGTGCCCAGCCACAGGCCGATGCCAACAGCGCCATGCGTGCAGACCCTGATGCTAAATGTCACGCTCCAAAATCGAGGAGAGAGACCAGTGCTCAACCGAGTAAACCTGACTAAGCAAGACTATTTGATTTCATTTTACCCAAATTCATCCCTGAATAAAGAGGATATGTACTATGTTAATCAAATACTGAAAAAATTTCATTAGCCGCTTCCATTTCATTCCCATTAACAGCATCATTCAATATTTCCAAAATAGTACGAGTTTATAAATTTAATGAAAAATATGTTGCCAAATACCAATAGTTCTAATCCAATTTCCAACATCAAAACCACTCACAACCTGTCTACGGAGCCTCTAAGCACAACTGAAGAGTAATATGGAAATGCCGGCAACAAGGCCCCGGCTATACCTCAACCACAAAGTACATGACAAACAAATGATACATGACCCCGAAATGAAGCGGGGCTCACCAAATCAGCTGAAAAGAGTGTACTGCTATCACTGATCAATGCCACCTGCTGTAGAACCACCTGCATCCATTAAAGATGCAGCGCCCCCGGCAAAACGGATATTAGTATTGTCGAATAGCACTAGTATGTATAGCTAGAAAACCTCTTTCAAAATAGAAAGCACATATGATCTATACGTGGAACACATAATATAATTTAATTGAAACAACCTGATCAAACAAGGACAATGAAAGAGGCACCTATTGTCTGCATTAATAATGTGTCTCATTAGACCGTCCTTAGTGTTCACATATCATATTATACACTTATGCATTTCATAGACCGTCCATAGTGTTCACATATCATATTACACACTTATGCGTTTTATAGACTGTCCATAGTGTTCACATATAATATTATACACTTATGCGTTTCATAGACCGTCCATAGTGTTCACATATCTTATTATACATTTATGCGTTTCATACACCATCCATAGTGTTTATTCATACCGTACACCTATAGTTCTCATACACAATGCACCTATGCATTTCATAGACCGTCCACAGTATTTCATAACACAATATACCTATGCGTTTCATAGACCGTCCACATGATTTCATAACACAATATACCTTTGCGTTTCATAGACCGTCCACAGGATTTCATAATACAATATAACTATGCGTTTCATAGACCGTCCATAGGATTTCATGATACAATATACATATGCGTTTCATAGACTGTCCACAAGATTTCATAACACAATATACCTATACGTTTCATAGACTGTCAATAGGGTTTCATAACACATTGGAAACAAAAGTACAAATACGTACATCTCATAACCTTTCACACCATATATCACTTAATCTGTACTTTCAACCACTTAAAACATTATTATTTCATTGGCTCTCTTGGCCATACATATGATTCTTTATTCATGGTGCAATTGTAATGCCTCGTAAAATTTTTCAAAAAGAAAATAATGTTTCATGGTGCCGAATTGGTTTTTGGTTTGAACAACGCACAGGCAAGTAAAGGAAACTTTATGGTGGAAAAGCGCATTTATACGGTCCATTATGCGACCGCATAATCACTCTACGGGCCGCATAATGGCCGCATAAGTGAGAAGGAGAGGGTCAGTTTGTAAGCAAATATGCGGTCGACTATGCGACCGCATAACTATTCTGCGGTGCATTATGCGACCGTAGAACAGTTATGCGATCGCATAGTCGACCGCATACACAGACAATTCTTTTGGCTGTTTTGTAACCAATAATGGGACCGATATTCGGTTCGCATATCGGTTATGCGATCGCAGACCTTGTTCCGAAGCTCCATTTTTAGGTTTTTAAAACCCGACCCAATTTCGTTAAATACACTCTTTGGGCTAAGTTTGAGCTATAATATGATATTTTATAGTGAGAGAGTGCCCTAGAGTGAGAAGGTGTTCTTCAATAATTGTTCGTCAATTCTTGCTCAAGTTTTGGAAGATTAATAAGGGAAACTCAGTAGGTCTTCATCTTAGAGGTAAGATTCTACACCCTAACCCCTAATTTCAAATATTTCTAAAAAAGGGTAATTAGCAAGATAATTCTTGGGCATAAGAGTTTTTTATTTTACATGCTTGTGATATCAAGGGGTGTAGGAAGATTTTTGAACTAAGCATGGTAATGATTTGGTTGTGGGATGATGGAATTCTCCATAAAAGGACCTTGAAACCTTAATGCACACCTAGTGTTTGATAAAATGCTCAAATGAGCTAGAACCATGATCATCTTCCTAATTTTGGTTCAATTTGTTATATTTCTAAAATAGATTGAAGTGTATAAGAATTCCGGAACATTTAGAGTGTAAGGAAGCTCAAGTGAGGTATGTTGGCTAAACTCTTCTTTAAGAATTAGAATTCCTATTATCCTTGTAAATTCCTAGATGTTGATTACAAATCGAGTATTCCGGTAAGTTTTGTGATGAAGATTGTGTACGGTCAAAACTGATTAAGTCAGTCATACGGACTGGTCGAGGTGATAATATTTCAATCAAAGGGTATCTGCATGACGACGGGTCGAGGTCCGAAGTAAGGGCATCGAGCTTCTAGCTCTAAGACCGATCAACGACAAGCTCGGTATCATTATCGAGCTCATATCCAAATCGAACTACGAGGCAAAGCGGAGATTATCGAAGTTGCATAGACCGACCAACACGCACCCCGAATATCAGGACTCCAAGTCAAAGTTGAGCTCGAACCAAGGCCGAGGGCTCAATCCAATACTGAATCTACAAAAATACACTGTTGTGTTTTGCGCTTGTCTCCAAAATAATCTTGGATTTCGGAGTAACAACGACTAACTACCTATCAAATGGTCTCACCAATCGACAACAAAGCTGGTCTTTAAGATGAGAATAATGACTTGACACCCAGTACCGAGAGACCACTTGTCAATGTTGTTGTAGCTCGAATCGAAGCACCGATAGATATCAATTTGCATGCAGCCATTGAGGTGAACCTACATTCTAAACCCGAAAATAGCATTCATGGTGGCACTCGGTCTGCAGCTAGAGATACCGATAACATCAAGGAAAACGGCGTCAGCTTGGGTATGATTTTCGAAATGTTGCAAGTGAATCATCACAATACATCCCCGAATGTGGTGTCACAAGTGCACGAGCTACTAGAATGATACAAATAAAGATCTGAATAAAATTCAAGTTGTTTGAAAGATAATACATAGCTAAGATAAGATAGAAGGGAACTTTAGAACTGCAAACGCTATGCAGTTATACCTCAAGTCTCCTCTTAGTAGCTGAATCCGAGCACGTCTATGGTATGCCGCTGGGACCAACTTCAAAATCGGCACAAGAAATGCAGAGTGTAGTATGAGTACAACCGACCCCATGTACTCCGTAAGTGTCGAGCCTAACCTTGACAAGGTAGTGACGAGGCTATGACAAGGAACGTATGTAAATAACATGTATTAGTATATACAAATACAAAGCAACAATAATATAATAAATAACAATTTATAAATTGGGAGGGGGCATGCGAAGGGGAATTATATAATAATTTTAGCAGGAGAAGTATCACTTAGCAGCCAATTAATTAATCAACAATAAAATGAGCAACTAATAATATGGAAATGGCACACAACCACCTGTCGTGCTTTTACTCTCATTCCTCTCATAAACTGATAAATAAATAATAATAATTGGCACAGCATCACCCTTCATGCTTTAACACTCTTTTGGCACGGCATCAACCTTCGTGCTTTTACACTCTCTGAAAATGGCACGACATCACCCTTCGTGCGTTTACACTCAAAAATGACATGACAACACCCTTCGTGCTTTTACACTCTTTCTCGCCATGACAATGATAGTATAAATAATAAAAATGGAACGACATCACCCTTCGTGATTTTACACTCTTTCTCACCATATTCAACAATAATTAAATCAATAAAAATTTCATGAATAATGATCAAATAATCAATAATAAACTTAAGCAGGAATATCTTAATTAAATAAACAATTATTCCAAATGAAATAAATTCCTCCAGCATGCTTTGACTCAACCACAATGCATAAGTACTCGTCACCTTATATATACGTTGTACATGCATATTAAATCACATAGAATATAGACAAATAAACCCTACTCCCTCAAGTCAAGGTTAACCACAATACTTACCTCGCTTTGCAACCAAATGCAAGATTCCAATAAACCTTTGTGTCGCGAATTCGTGTCTGAAATCAATAAATCTAGTCATAAACAATTAAATATACTCAATACAAATCGTAGGAATTAATTCCATATGAATTTACTAATTTTCTAAAATAAAATCCGAAATTAATCTCAAAAATAACAGTGGGGCCCACATCTCGAATCTCGAAAAAACATACAAAATACGAACACCCCTTCCGAGACGAGTCCAACCATACAAAATTTATCAAATTCTGATGCCAAATGGACCTTCATATCTTAAAGGTTTCGTTTTTGGAATGTTTTACAAAAATTCCAATTACTTCCATCTAAATCTGAAATAAATGATGAATATAGACAAAGATTTATGAAATATAATCACCTTTGGTTATAGAAAACTTACCCAATTCAAAGTCATGAAAAATCCGTTTGCAATCGCCTAAATCACAGACTCAAAACTCAAAAATAAGTAAAAATGGTTAGCTTCCGATTTTATGGGTTCTGTCCAGGCGTTTTCGCATCTGCGGACATCTGACCACATTTGAAGTTCCACTTTTGCGGAATTTGGGGTCGCTTCTATGGGCTGGCTCGCTTTTGTAAAGAAGCATCTGCTTCTACGCAAGGCTTCCCCTTCCCCCTTTTCTTGCTTCTGCAATGTGTGGGCCGCTTCTGCGACACCCCATCCTCTTCTGCAGACTGTACGCTTCTGCGAGGCATGGCTCGCTTCTGCGAGCTCGCATCTGAGGTCTAAAATCCGCAGGTGCAATTACACCGGAAGGCCAAAATTTCATATTATCCTTAAGTCCAAATATTTATCCTTTATCCATTCGTAATCCACCTGAAGCCCCCGGAACCTCAACTAAATACACCAACAAGTCCTACAACATCATACGAACTTAGTAGATACCTCAAATCACATCAAACAATGCTAAAACCACGAATCATACCCCAATTTAAGCTTAAGGAACTTAAGAATTTTCAACTTCTACATTCGATGCCGAAACCTATCAAATCAAGTCCGATTGACCTCACATTTTGCACACAAGTCATAAATGACATAACGGGCCTATTCAAATTTCCATAGTCGGATTCCGACCCCAATATCAAAAAGTCAAATCCATCATCAAACTTTGGAAATCGTTAGCCTTTAAATTTCTAATTTCCTTTAAATAGCTATAATTTGAGCTAAGGACCTCCGAAATCAATTCCGGGCATACACAAATATCCCAAATCACGATATGGACCTATCGGACCTGTCAAGACACTGATCCAACTCCGTTTGCTCAAAATATTGACCAAAGTCAACTCAATTGAGTTTTAAAGCTCTATTTCATATTTTAATCAATGTTACATATAAAAACTTTCCGAAAAATTATTCGGACTGTTTATGCAAGTCGATGAGTGCTTTTCGAGGTCTTATAACACATAAATGAATGTTTAAATTAATTATAACATTTTGGGTCGTCACATTCTCCACCTCTAAAACAAACGTTCATCCTCTAATGGAATTAGAGAAAGTACCTGGGCTGGTAAAAAGGTGTGGATATCTACTCTGCATGTCTGACACGGACTCCTAGGTAGATGCTTCTACCGGCTGACCTCTGCATTGCACTCGAACTGATGGATAACTCTTAGAGCTCAACTGTTGGACCTGGCAGGCTAGAATAGCTAGCGGCTCCTCCTCAAAAGTCAAATCATTGTGTAATTGGACTGAGCTGAAATCTAACACATGGGACGGATCACCATGATATTACCAGAGCATAGACACATGGAACACCGTATGAACTGCTGATAAACTAGGTTGTAATGCAAGTCTGTAAGGCTACTTCACCCACCCTTTCAAGAATTTCGAAGGGTCCTATATACCTAGGGCTCAACTTACTCTTCTTTCTAAACCTCATTACACCTTTCATAGGTGAAACCCGTAGCAATACTCTTTCTCCAACCATGAATGAAATATCACAAACTTTACGGTCAGCATAACTCTTTGGCCTAGACTGAGCTGTGCGAAGTTGATCCTGAATAATTTTGTCCTTATCCAAGGCATCCTGTATCAAATTGGTACCCAACAACCGAGCCTCTCCTGGTTCAAACCAGCCAACTGGCGAACGACACCGTCTTTCATATAATGCCTCATATGGAGCCATTTGAATGCTCAACTGGTAGCTGTTATTATAGGCAAACTCCGCAAGTGGCAATAACCGATCCCAAGAGCCTTCAAAGTTTATAACACAAGCGCGAAGCATATCTTCCAATATTTGAATAGTGCGCTCTGACTGTCCGTCTGTCTGTGGATGCAATATTGTACTTAACTCAACACACGTGCCTAACTCACGCTGTACAACCCTCCAGAAGTGCGAAGTGAACTATGTACCTCGATCAGAAATGATAGACACGGGCACACCATGAAGGCGGAGAATCTCGCGGATGTAAATCTCTGCTAACCACTATGAAGAATAGGTAACTGTTACTGGAATGAAATGTGATGACTTCATAAACCTATCCACAATGACCCATACTGCGTCGAACTTTATCTGAGTTCGTGGAAGCCCAACAACAAAATCCATAGTGATACGCTCCCACTTCCACTCAAGAATTTCTAACTTTTGATGTAAACCACTAGGTCTCTGATGTTCGTACTTGACTTGATGACAATTTAGACACCGAGCTACATATGCAACAATATCCTTCTTCATTCTCCTCCAACAATAATGTTGCTGCAAAATCTTGATATATTTTGGCGGCACCTGGATGTATAGAATACCTGGACATGTGTGTCTCCTCAAGAAATAATTCACGAAGCCCATCCATATTAGGCACACAAATACAACCCTACATCAGTAGAATTCCATCTTCCCCCGCAGCAACGTGTTTGGCACCACCGTGTCGTACCGTATCCTTAAGGACAAGCAACTGAGGATCGTTATACTTTCTCTCTCTGATACACTCATATAGAGAAGATCGAGCGACTGTGAAAGCTAGAACCCAACTAGGTTCTGAAACATCTAACCTCACAAACTGATTAGCCAATGTCTGAACATCTGCAGCAAATGGTCGCTCACCAATTGGAATATACGCAAAACTGCCCACACACACAACCTTTCTACTCAAAGCATCGGCCACCACATTGGCCTTTCCGGGGTGATACAAAAGTATGATATCATAGTCTTTCAACAACTCCAACCATCTTCTCTACCTCAAATTGAGATCTTTTTGCCTAAACAGATACTGTAGGCTACGATGATCAGTGATTACCTCACATGAGACACAATAAAGGTAATGCCTCCTAATCTTCAGTGCATAGACAATGGCTTCCAATTCTAAGTCATGGATAGGATAATTCTTCTCGTGAAATTTCAACTGTCGCAACGCATATGTAATCACCCTGCCATCTGGCATCAATACTGCACCAAGCCCAACGCGAGATGCATTATAATACACCGTATAAGATCTTGAACCTGTGGGTAATACCAACACTGGCGTTGTAGTGAAAGAGGTCATGAGCTTATGAAAGCTCAACTCACACTCGTCTGACCAGCTAATGGGGCACCCTTCTGGGTCAATTTGGTCAGTGGGGATGCTATAGGTGAAAACCCCTCCATAAACTAGCGATAATAACCTACCAAATGCAGGAAACTCCGGATCTCTATAGCCGAAGTAGGTCTAGACAATTCTGAACTGCCTCAATCTTCTTAGTGTCCACTTTTATGCCTTCTGCCGATACAACATGACCCAAAAAGGCAACTGAGTCTAACCAAAATTTGCATTTTGAAAATTTGGCATATAGCTGATAATTATTTAAAGTCTGAAGCACAAAACAAAGATGTTTCTCATGCTCCTCTCGACTGCTTAAGTAAATCAAGATATCATCAATGAATACAACCAAAAAGAATCCAAATAGGGTTTGAACACCCGGTTCATCAAATCCATAAATGTTGCTGGGGCATTTGTCAGCCCAAATGACATCACTAGGAATTCGTAATGTCCATACTAAGTCTGAAAAGTTGTCTTTGGGACATCAGATGACCTAATCTTCAGCTGATGGTAACCAGACCTCAAATCAATCTTTGAAAACACCCTAGCACCCCGAAGCTGATCGAATAAGTCATCAATTCTTGGCCACAGATATTTGTTTTTGATAGTGTCCTTGTTCAACTGCCGATAATCTATACACATCCGCATAGATCCATCTTTCTTCTTTACAAAAAGTACTGGTGTAGCCCAGGGCGAGATACTCGGCCTAATGAATACCTGATCAAGCAAGTCTTGTAATTACTCCTTCAATTCTTTCAACTCCAACGTGGCCATACGGTATGATGGGATAGAAATGGGTTGAGTGCTCGGAGCTAAATCAATACAGAAGTCAATATCTCTGTCGGGTGGCATTCCCGCTAGTTCTGCAAGAAATACATCTAGAAATTCACGGACAACTGGAACTAAATCCATAGAAGGAACTTCCGCGTTGGGATCGTGAATATAAGCCAAATAATCTAGACACCCCTTCTCGACCAAATAAGAGATAACTTTGCTGGTAGAATGGCCAAGAGTCCCTTTCCACTCTAGTCGAGGTAACCTCGGCATGGCTAAGCTCATTGTGTTGGCGTGACAATCAAATATAACACGATAAGGTGAGAACTAATCCATACCCAAGATGACATCAAAATCTACCATGTCAAGTAGTAGAAGATCCACGTTCGTCTCAAGACTCCCAATAGTAACCACACACGAATGATAGACATGATCTACCATAATAGAATCTCCCACCGGTGTGGACACACACACAGAAGCACTTAGAGAATCAAGAGGTACAACCAGATATGAAGAAAATTAGAAGGAAACGTAGGTATAAGTAGATCCTGGATCAAATAGAATTGAAGCATCTCTATGGCAAGCTAGAACCATACCTGTGATCACTGCATCGGATGACTCGGCATCAGGCCTAGCTGGAAAAACATAAAATTGGGACTGGGCCCCACCACCCTGATCTGCGTCCCTAGGATGACTTCTAATTGGCTGGCCTCCACCTCTAATGACCTGACCTCCACCTCTAGCTGTTTCACCATTGCCCCTAGATGGCTAGGCAGGTGACATAACAACTGGTGCTGGAATCATAACATGGGAACCCTACTGCTATGAATTACCCGATGCCCGAGGGCAAAATCTATCAATGTGTCTCGATTCACGACAAGTATAACAGGTCTTCGGCTGTTGTGACTGTTGACCCTAGAACTGGCCATGTCAACTTTGATAACCACTCTGATGACTCTGGATTAGAGGTACATCAATAGGAGCTGGTGGTGCAGTGTAAGCTAGCTGGTCGAAATAAGACACGTAAGGGTCGTGACCACCTGAAGTACTATGGGATGCCTGAAGAACTGAATGAAATGGCCTAGGAGGATAGCCTCTACCAAAATTACCCTTGCCTCCAGACGAGGCACCACTGAACCCACCGAACTGACGAGGCCTCTTATCAGACCCCTGCCCTCTCTCCTATGCAAGAACCATCTCGATCCTCCTCATAATATGAGCAGCCGCCGGAAAGGAAAGCTCACTTCCGGTCTCCTTAGCCATCTGAAGACTGATAGGGTGAGTGAGTCCCTCAATAAACCTTCTCACTCTCTCTCCCTCAGTAGGTAGTAAAATAAGAGCATGACGGGCTAAATCCACAAAACATGTCTCATACTGAGTAGTCATACTGCCCTGCTGTATACGCTCAAATTGCCTGTGATAATCCTCTCTCAATTTAATAGGGAAGAACTTCTCTAGAAATAGCCGTGAGAACTGCTCCCAGGTCAATGTAGGCGATCCAACTGGACTGTTTAACGTATAATCTCTCCACCATCTCTTGGCTGAACACGTCATCTGAAATACATCAAAAGTGACCCTATTGGTCTCAACAATACCCATGCTCCGCAATACCTAATGGCAGCAGTCAAGATAATCATGTGGGTCCTCGGAAGGTGTACCACTGAAGTGAACTAGAAAAATCTTAGTAAACTTATCCAATCTCAATAAGGCCTTAGATGACATGGCAGACCTATCACCGGCTTGTGCCTCAACAACAGGCTGAACTACCCAACTGGGGGGGCTGCTGGAGCGTGATACTGGGGAGTCATCTGCTCCGAAGTGGGAGTAGTGGGAGTTTGTGCTCCTCCACCAGCCTGTGAAATAGCTGGTGCCACTGGAAATGTACCATTATGGGCCACACCCTCCATAAGGCTAACCAAACGGAGTAGAGCGTCCTGAAGTACTGGAGTAGCTATGAATCCTTCTGGGACCTGGATTGGTATAACATGTATGGTCTGAGCTGGAACCTCTTCTTCCAAATCCACCTGAGGTTCTACAACAGGTGATGATGCTCGAGCTCTTGACTGGGCTCTACCTCTGCCTCTGCATCGACCTCTAGCGTGACCTCTGCCTCGACCTCGACCCCTGGTAATAGTTGCCACCGGGGGCTCTAGCCCTTGTCCGTCGATAGATGTATTACGCGTTCTCTCCATCTGCGAGAGAATAAGGATAGAATGGTTCAATCATTGATGACAAAATAAAATCGCATGACAGAATAAGAAAGAAGTGATAATAGTATTAAACTTCATAGTCTCTGAGAGAAAAGTACAGACACCGTACCTAGTGCTCTGATACAAACTTGTCACGACCGGAAATTTCCACCTTCAGGACCATGATGGCGCCTAACATTTCACTTGCTATGCAAGTCAACGTTAAAATAATATTAACCATTTTTAAGCAAATTAAATTAAACAGAAGTCAAATACTGAAATAAAGCGCGGAAGACCATAACTACCGAATCATCACAATACATCCCCAAATCTGGTGTCACAAAAGCACGAGCTACTAGAATGATAAAATAAAGGTCTGAATAAAATTCAAGTTGTTTGAAAGATAATACAAAGCTAAGATAAGATAAAAGGGGACTTCATAACTACGAACGTTTTGCAGTTATACCTCAGGTCTCCTCTGAGTATCTGAATCCAAGGACGTCTATGGTACGCCGCTGGGGCCAACTCCAAAATCTGCACAAGAAGTGCAGAGTGAATTATGAGTACAACCGACCCCATGTACTCCGTAACTAGTGAGCCTAACCTCGACAAAGTAGTGACGAGGCTATGACAAGACAGGTATGTAAACAACCTGTACAAGTATATACAAATACGAAGCAACAATAATATAATGAATAACAATTTATAAATTGGGAGGGGACATGGGAAGGGGAATGATATAATAATTTTAGTAGGAGAAGTATCACTTAGCAGCCAATTAATTCATCTACTAATAATATAAAAATAGCACGGTACCACCCTTCGTGCTTTTATTCTCATTCCTCCCACAAACTGATAAATAAATAATAATAATTGGCACGACATCACTCTTCGTGCTTTAACTCTCTTTTGGCACGGCATCACCCTTCGTGCTTTTACACTCTCTGAAAATGGCACGACATCATCCTTCGTGCTTTTACACTCTCTGAAAATGGCACGACATCATCCTTCGTGCTTTTACCCTCAAAAATGACATGGCAACAGCCTTCGTGCTTTTACACTCTTTCTCACCATGTCAATGATAGTATAAATAATACAAATGGAACGACATCATCCTTCGTGCTTTTACACTCTTTCTCACCATATTCAACAATAACTAAATCAATTAAAATTTCATGAATAATGATCAAATAATCAGTAATAAACTTAAGAAGGAATATATTAATTAAATAAAGAATTATTCAAAATGAAATAAATTCTTCCAGCATGCTTTGACTCAACCACAACGCATAATTACTCGTCACCTCACATATACATTGTACCCGCACATTAAATCACGTAGCAAATAGACAAATACATTGTACTCCCTCAAGTCAAGGTTAAACACGACACATACCTCGCTTTGCAACAAAATTCAATATTCCAATAAACATTTGCCTCGCGAATTCGTGTCCGAAATCTTCAAATCTAGTCATAAACAATTCAATATACTCAATACAAATCGTAGGAATTAATTCCATATGAATTTACTAATTTTTCGGATTAGAATCCGAAATTCATCTCAAAACTCAATAGTGGGGCCCATGTGTTGAATCTCAGAAAATACTACAAAATCCGAAAACCCGTTTTGAGACGAGTCCAACCATACAAATATTTTCAAATTCTGATGTCAAATGGACCTTCAAATCTTAATTTTTTTGTTTTTTGGAAAGTTTTACAAGAATTCAAATTTCTTCCATGTAAATCCGAAATAAATGATGAATATAGATATGGATTTATGAAATATAATCACCTTTTGTTATAGAACACTTACCCAATTCAAAGTCGTGAAAAATCCCTTTGAAATCGCCTAAATCCGAGACTCAAAATTCAAAAAATGAGTAAAAATGGCTAACTTCCGATTTTATGGGTTCTGTACAGGCATTTTCACATCTGCGAACATTTGACCGCATCCGCAGTTCTACTTTTGCGGAAATTGGGGTCGCTTCTGTGGGCTGGCTCACTTCTGTGGACTAGTGTCCGCTTCTGCGCAAGGCTGCCCCTTCCCCCTTTTCCCGCTTCTGCAATGCGTGGGCCGCTTCTGCGACACGCCATCCGCTTCTGCGAGACATGGCTCACTTCTGCGAGCTCGCATCTGCGGTATAAAATCCGCAGGTGTGATTACACCAGAAGGCCAAAATACCATATTTTCCTTAAGTCCAATTTTTGATCTGTTAACCATTCGGAATCCACCCGAGGCCCCCGGGACCTCAACCAAATACAACAAGTCCTTAAACATCATACGAACTTAGTCGAGGCCTCAATTCACATCCAACAACATTAAACCACGAATCATACCCCAATTTAAGCTTATGGAACTTAAAAATTTTCAAATTCTACATTCAATATCGAAACCTATCAAGTCATGTCTTATTGATCTCAAGTTTTGCACACAAGTTATAAATGACATAACGGACCTATTCAAATTTCCAGAATCGGATTCTGACCCCGATATCAAAAAGTCAAATCCGTGGGCAACCTTTGGAAATCTTTAGCCTTTCAATTTCTAGTTTTCGTTAAATAGCGATAATTTGAGCTAGGGGCCTCCGAATTCGATTTCGAGCATACACCCATGTCCCAAATCACGATACGGACCTACCAGAGCTGTCAAACACTAATCTGACTCCATTTTCTCAAAATGTTGACCAAAGTCAACATAGTTGAGTTTTAAAGCTCTATTTCATATGTTAATCAATGTTTTATATAAAACCTTTCCGGAAACTTATGCGGACTGCGCACACAAGTCGAGGAGTGATGAATAGTGATATTTGCGGTATTATAACACATAAATGAATGTTTAAATTAAAGATGACATTTTGGGTCATTACACTTCCCTTCAAAGAAAATCAGTCAAAACAATTCAGCCCATCCGAGAATTTTTCGATTCGAAATTACCTTTGGATTAAACTGGATCATCCTCGAAAAATCCTTCATAACCATATGTATAATAAATTGTTAGTGAATTAGAAGAAAATTAAACTTTTTAATCTCATTTTTAACTGCAAGAACCTCCTTGAACATGGTATGAAAGTGTTGTTCAGCATCCTAAAATCCTCCACTAGCATAACCATATATTTTTCTCCGAACATTTTCTTCCTCAAATAAACTTGCGCTCCAATATTCATTACTGGCATCTGTCTGCAATATTTTATTTCCATATGAGGTAATGTGCAAAGATTCTGACACTTTGAGACATCTCATTTATTTTTTCTCACTGCATCGTTTTGATCCTTGCCCCATGGCCGGACATTTTGCTTCAAAATTTCTGTGAGAGGAGAAATATATGTATAAAAATAGCAATAAAATCTCTCACTTAATTTATTATTCCCAAACACTGTTGTATTTGCTTTGTCGTGAACCCAATATCGGGGAACTTGAGATGTTCTTTCGAAATATGAGGACCAGAGGTGTGTTCTCCATGGGAATAATTCATGCCCAGAAAATCAATCTCTTTTTTTGCAAAAACCATTTTTTTGGCTGAAAGGATGATGCCATTTTTCGCAGTAAAGATGCAAAATAATCGAGCAAATTTATATGCTCCTCCCAAGTATCAGTGAATAGTAGAATATCATCAATATAAAGAAGTGATGTGTGAAGGATGGACTAAGATATTTTCATCATGGACTTTTGAAACAAAGATGGAGCACTTTTTAAACTGAAAGGCACGACTTTCCACTGAAAATGGTGATCAGGAATACAAAATTCAATTTTTTCGTATCATCCGAGTGGATTCCCAATTACCAAAAGCCTAATTTGAGATCAAACATAGAATACTATTATTTTTAGACAAGTTGGGACAAAAGGGTGAGCTTATTAGGGATGGAAAACTTGTTATCCAAAAAAAAATAATTGAGTGGTTGGTAATTAATAGCCAATCTCATTTTACCTCTTGTTTGCTCGGCTTTTTTGTTAACATAAAATGCTAAGCACGCCCATTGTGAATTTGACGGCACAATGAGATCAAAATCCACTAGCTCCCGATACTTCATTTTTGCAAGCCGAAGGTGGTCTGTATTCATACCAGAGTGACTTGCCAGTGTAGGATTGATATTATCATATTTCTTCAAAGGTGGTTTAATGAAGAACTCTTCATTTATCCATAATGATTGTCACATTTTGTTAAGAATTCAATGTGAGATTCTACACAGGAGTGTTGTGTGATTTGTGCTTCGATTTCCCTGAGTTGATCTTCTTTTCTGAGCTGGAAAAATCTCAGGACTACACAATACGGCTTGAATTGCTTTTTGAATGCTATCCCATTAACTTTGATATGGTGTTTATCGTGCAAAATCCTGTAAATGTCAAAACCAATAATAAAATCTATACCTCGGACATGTGACTCAATCAATTTGCTCATGTACTTTAGTCCTAGGAAGAATTGAATGGTGATCGGGTGCTTGGTAATGACAATTTCGGTCAGAATTCCATTTCATTTTGTGTTGAAATTCTTGAAGTACGACACCCAATACTCATATTTTAAGACTACATGATTAATGAGTGAGGAGGCTGCTTCCGGGTCAAAGAAAGTTATGGCATGTGTTTGTTTGTCCCACATGGATGCATACACTTTGATTTATTCTTGCGGGATCACCGTGATGCTTTGAATCTCTTCTTTCACCATTGGCTTTGGTTTTTAAATTTTGTAATGATCATTTCCATATTCTTCATAAACATCCAGGGAAAAGATAGTCTCTCCTGTGGGCTTATCTTCAAGTGAGAAAACTGATTCAAGATTGACATCTTCACTAAAATAAATGCATGAAATAATATATAATTCCATAGAGAAGTTTAATATATGTCTTGGACTGCAGGTAGTTTCGCGCAAAATGTCATATTTTATTTCAAATAAAACGTGCTTTATTTCTCCTTGCATTGCCTGGCCTTCTCTTTCTGAAGTATTTAGTATTCGAACCTGTCACTTGAGAATTTTGGCGACCTGGATCTTTTGAATTTCTTCCTTGGTGCTTTTCACGACGAATCGTTTATTCCAATGATTAAATTTGACATGTGGAAACATCTATCAAGTGCTAGATCATTCATCATTATTTGTTTGGTTGCGGAGGAATCATATCTCCTTTCTGGAATGGGCTCATTAGTCCTCCCATCTTAATCATCGTCCACTTCAAAGACCTTTGGCTCCCTGGGCTGATTCATAAAAATGGGAAGTTCCTCTTTTGAAGAAACCTATGAGGAATTAGTACTTACCTCGAAACTATCCTCTATTGGTACTTGTTGGGTCGAATCATCAGTAAGCTCCTCTTTTTTCTTGATATCGAACCCTTGAGATGTTACTTCTTCTAAGTTTGGAGGGTAGAGATCTTGAGGTTCTCATAGTTAGCACTTTTTTAGCTTTCTACTACATCTCTTTTTTTTTCCGGGTGTCTCTAGGCTACAAGTGCAGTTTTGTTTTCCAAACTAACTTTGCGATGTCAAATTTGGGTTCTTTAATAGTTAGAGAAAATTGATAATGAGAAACTACATGGATTTTTCTTTGGGTAGAGGAAAAGATAGAAAAATGATAATCTAGCTAAGTAGGGGGATAGCTTTGGGTTGAGAATATACTTGTGAGAGGAAGAGAAGTGACCCGAGGACATATGGGTTTCATGGGAATAAGGTTATCACTTTTCAAGAGGTGTGTTGCTTAGAGATACCATCACTTTCTGGAATAAATGGAAAAGAGAAGTACCCGGCAGACAATTATCGTACTGCAATCTTACTAACCTGTGGTCCAAGGCTTTGATGAGTCATGTATGTTGGGAAGACATTCCTACAACCTGTTTGACCTTTTTCTCATTTTCCACACCTCTAAGAATTTTATTCTGAGTGTGTAAAATATTTTTAACAGTGCTATCAATGTTGTTCAAGATTCTATTTTGAGAAATAGAATTTTCAGACTGACAATTAATTGTTGCTTCAATGTCAATAGATGGTGATTTTTATCCTGAGGGCAGAACAATATTCTTTTTGGTGATTTTGGGGGCATGATCTGCACCATGTTTACTGAAATTTTCAAGAGGTGCGAAATCATGAGTATATCCGCCGCTAACAGGGCTATACATTAGTATTTCGGGATTGTTAGAAAAAGCGGCTACCTCGTCATTTTCCCAACTAGGGTTATTGGCCTAGCATTTTCTCTGGAACATTATGCCATTCCCGAGGGTTATAGCTTACAAGGTATTTATACTTACTTGGGAGCTGAGCAAGAAAAGTGATGGGTTACCTTTTTCATACCTTTCTCGAAGGCATTTTGCAGATGATTTGCACTTTTTCTTTTGGCCTTCTTGTTTTTCTTTCTGGGCACCCAATAGTATTCTGCTAACTCCTCAAGGCATTCTTGGCAGGATCATGCAATTTCCCATGGGCAGTGGCCTGTGAAAGGAACCTTGAACCACTACACATTTCTACCTTCGATGTCAAAGAGCACAGTCCATTCTATGGTCGGACATGCTTCAATCTATTCATTCAAAGAAATACTTTGGATTATATCCACAGGGAGAGTGGTACATGGGATGTATCATATGTAAAGAAAAAGTAGCCTTGATAGGCTTTTTAAGGTGAGAGTGGTCGAAAGCTATGACATGTGTTTGTTTCTCCCACTCGGATGCATAGACTTTGATTTGTGCTTACGGGATCACCGTGATGCTGTGGATCTCTTCTTTCACCTTTGGCTTTGGTTCTGAAATTTGGTAATGATCATCATGATATTCTTCATAAACATCCAGGAATAATAGAGTCTCTTCTGTGGGCTCATCTTCAAGTGAGAAAACGGATTCATGATCGTCATCTTCGCTGAAATGAAAGCCTGTGTAGTCTGTAATTTCAGAGAGAAGTCTAATACACTGCTTCGATTGTAGGATATTCCCTACAAAATGTCATATTTTATTACAAATAAATCATGCTCTATTTTCTCTTGCATTACCCTGTCTTCCCCTGCTAAAGTATTCTTTTTTCCTTCTGAACTTGGACCTGTCACTTGAGAATTTTGGAAACCTGAATCTTTGGAACTTCTTCCTTGGCGCCTCACATGAGAAATCATTCTTTCATATGATCAAGTCTGGTTTGGGCAAGCTCTATCAAGTGTTGGATCATTCTTCATTGTTTGTTTTAGAGTAGATCTTTTTGCATATATATCATCAAGAGCATAAAAAATGGCTTGCCTAATGTAACTAATATTTGGAGCAGTTATTGACTAGTATTTATCTTATATGATTTCATGGTTCGACCAGCCAACATCTTTGGTAGGGATGATACAAATTCTTATTTTATATTCACATCCACACCCATCGCAAAAAGGATGTTTTCCATTTATTCTGGAAATGTTTGTCAATGATATCTCTTTCCAAAGACAGACACTTCATTTAAAAAGTTGTCTTCGACGTTTTGCATGCCTTTGTCCAGCATCGCCGTAGAAAATGTCATGCAAGATTCTAGTGTTAAAAGTAAAATTTTGGGAAGTAAAGAAAGCATTATTGTCCTACAACCCAAGGGAATTCCACCAGTTCCGAAGAATACCTTAATGATGGGGCAATCTTGAGACTTGTATATCATCCACAGTAAAGGTATGGAAACCAGTACCTACCTATTTCGCTGTTGCCGAATCATATCTCCTTTATGGAATTGGCTCACAAGTAATTCCATAATAATTATCTTCAACTTCGCAGACCTCTGGCTCCATGGGCTGATTCATGAAAATGGGAGGAAATTCTTCTTCTGAAGAATATTGGGAGGAAATAGTACTTACCTCAGAACTATCTACTATTGGAACTTCTTGGATATAAACATAAGTAAGCTGCTTTGTTTGTTGGGTATCAGATCCTTGAGATGTTACCTCCTCTAAATGACTCTGTGGTAAAGCAACATAGAGACTTGGTATTTGGAGGGTACAGATCATGAGGTTCTCATAGTTGGCATTTTTTAAGTTGGCATTGTTTGAGCTTTTTCCTACCTCCCTCTTCTTTTCAAGTGTCGCTAGGCTGCAAGTGCATCTTTACTTTTCCAAACTAATTTTGCAATGTCAAATTTGGGTTCTTTAATAGTTTGAGAAAATGGGTTATGATCAGCTATATGGCTTTTTCTTTGGGGAGAGAACAATCTAGAAAAAGGATAATCAAGTCGATGAGGGGAATATCTTTGGGGTGAGAATGTACTTATGGGAAGAAGAGAAGTGACTTGAGGACTTCAGGGTTTCTAGGGAACAAAGTGATCACTTTTCAAGTGGTGTATTTGTTCTCTTAAAGACACCATCTATTTCTGCTGCTGCTGGAAGAAATGGAAAAGAGAAGTACCCAGCGGACAAATATCGTACTGCAAGCTTGCTAACCTGTGCTCCAAGACTTTGATGGGTCCTGCATTCTAAGAAGACGTCTCTACAACAGGTTCTACCATCTTTTCAATATATATGTGCACAAAATGCGGCCTCGGGTCCAAGTATACATATACATAATTGCAGCCTCAGGCCCAAAGATGCATAAAGCATAAACAACAGCCTCAGGGCCACAAATTCATAAAGCATAAATTGCGGCATCAGGCCCAATATATGTGTTCAACATTCTGGGTTTTAAAATCAGAAACTGAGAATCATATTGCAATACAGGATAGTGAAATACTGAATCACATTGAGTTACATGATACTTGAATGTCTAATAGAACTGGACTGAGACATGTATTCATAATTAATTTATATGTCATAATTGAGTCTCATGGGATATTGAATGAATTATGAAACTATGTTATCTAGAGAACAAAAGTTCTACTACTATTCATGGAATTGAGGCATAATTACTTTATGATGCAATTCGTAATAGTCATAAAGAATGAGACGAAGGGAGATTCATAAACATTCACAAACATAGAGACTTTGCCTCACATACCTTTACATTGGCCTTTTTAAGAGTATCACAATGTCCGTTGCCTCTTTCAACAATACACTATGGCAATATATTTCAAGCGGAAACAATATTAGCAATAATGCTCATGTTTTAGTCACTTAGATATTTTATCAAATACTTGGTGGGCATAAAACATCATAGCCTTTATTAATGGTGTTTCTACACCCAACAACCCATCCTCTTGCGCCTAGATAATTCTAAAATCTCAAATTGTCATAATCAATATCATTCTTAATCACCAATAAGATAAACAACACGCTTAATCAATAATCAAAAATCAATATGTCACGCCCCAAAATCGAGGAGCACGACCGGCGCTCAACCGAATGAACCCGGCCGAGCAAGCCTCTTAGATTTCCTTCTACCCAAACTCATCCATGAATAAAGAGAAGATATACTCCATTAATCAAATATTTAAAAGATTTCATTAGCAACTCCCATTTCATTTCAATTAGCAAATTTGTTTATAATTTCCAAATTATTACAAGTTTATAGATATAATGAAAAACATGTTTGCCAAATACCAACGTTTCTAGTTCAATTCCCAACATCAAATATCACCCACAACCTTTCTACATCTCCTCTAGGTGCAACAAAAGTGAAGAATGGAAGTGTCAATGACAAGGCCACGGTTATACGTCATAGTACAAACTACAACGTAAGATGACATAAAGCCCAGAATAGAGTAGGGCTTACAAAAATCTGCTGAATAGAGAGTGACTATTAATGAGGACCAAAGCTACCCACTGATGAACCACCTGCATCAATAGAAGATGCAGTGCCCCGGCAAAAGGGATGTTAGTACATATGGAATAGTACTAGTATGTAAAGCTAGCTGTCCTCTTTCAAAATAGAATGCCAACATAAAAGGGAAAACCATGGAAACAACAATCAAC
>AWOL01S0034386.1:0-10243 GCA_000715115.1 Nicotiana otophora | reverse complement strand
ATTAGAACCCTTTCGAAAGTCATCCACTCTGCTCAAATCAAAATTGCACTGCCCAAACGGGCCAAAAGACATGTGCCTCATTAGCGCAACAACACTCAAATAAGTAACCCTGCTTTAACACCACCGATCAAGTTCATACTCCATGCGCACTACATACTTCGAAAATAATAGCTCACTCATCCCATGATCTTCATATACTCCTAAAGTTCCATATAACCCGTATCCAGTCATTTCATTACTCGAGTCCTCCTCGATCTCAACCTCGGTAATTCATAACTGATCCATAAGTATGCCTCAGGTCAAAACCAATACAACACATAACCGTGCAATCAAATCGTAGGTAGCAAACTCCCCCACTTGGCTCAAAGCCATATCACAAAACATCTGATAACTCACCATACCCATACTTTACTATTGTTATAGTCCCGCTGTCAATTCAATAAAAATTCTTCACAAGCTCAGGTAACACAAACCATAAAATACCTTAAATCATCCGCAAAGCTCACCTTCATCCTCGTGATGGTCAAGTCAAATTTCTCAACCAATTTAAACTTGAATCTCAACATATATACCTCTATGGTAGAAAACACTCTTCACACAATATTATAGGGATCACACATCCATAAATTACCCCATAGGTGATAACCCGCCTGCTTGGTATCAAACTGGCATCTTTCTATACCTTTTTGCAGCCACAATTACTACGTACTCACTTAACCTTCCTGTGTTTAAACTCATCAACAAGACATGAAAATCTACTTCGCTCCACAATTAAACAATATGAAAGATCCTTCAACACACCCATAACTCGAGACTATACGTCAAATCGAGACAGAAATCAAGCACCCAATACCATTTTTATCTCTCAAGCAAACTCTTTTCATCACATTCAAACCATCTGAACACTTTCCGTAGTCACATCATACTCATCATATAGCCATTCCCCCGCTCATCGAGCCACAAATTCCACTCGTAGGGATACCACTGGACACGTAAGTCCAAATGCACAAGTTCTCACAACTAAAACTACCGAGATTAAGCTGCAGTCTAACCCTAGCCTCAAGTCCTCCAAACTGGCCCATCACTAAAACACAGAATACTCATCTTGAGCCTCGTTCATGGAATCAAAAGCCAGCGATGCACAACTGATACCGAGTGCTCATATGCGCATGCGAATGCATGGAAGGAGTTCAAAGAGTTATGTCTGAAGCTGAATCATTTCCGCACGATAAGGAAAGAAAGATGGGAAATTATCCTAAAGGCCCGGTAGCCTCTCGAAGATAAGTATGGACGTCATCATATCGGTCCATAAGACTCTACTAGACACTTCTCATGACTTGTAGAACCTATGAACCTAGAGCTCTGATACCAATTTGTCACGACCCAAAATCCACCTAGTCGTGATGGCACGTTAACCCAACCCGCTAGGTAAGCCAGATAACAACAATCTGATTTAATAAATATGTAACTAAATCTAATACACTCCTCAAGGACTGGTAGTATAAATCATGAGCTTCTAAGATTAGAATTTACAAAGCTAGTATGAAATCATACATCATCTGTTCAAAATGTACATAAATAGATCTTTATAAATCTAAGGCTACCATGAACAAGAGGCAGCTACAACGGGAACACATGTACATCTTCAAATCCAGCTCTCGTCGATCACAGTAACATAGTGAATAACCATATGCATACTCTCAGAGTATCAATCCACCCAGCCTTCCCAAGCACACGACACTCACAATCTCACTCAATAGGTACCTGCGCTCACTGGGTGTGTGTGTAAACTCCAGAGGGGCTACTTTAGCCCAAGCGCTATAATCCGTAGGGAGAACTTACGTGCTGCACGGACAACTCACATGCTATAGTATCATTATCCGGATCCGCACGGAGAACTCACGTGCTGCACGGAGAACTCACGTGCCATATTATCAATATCTAGATCCATATGGACAACTCACTTGGTGTACTATCAATATCTGGATTTGCACGGACAACTCACGTGCCGCACAGACAACTCACGTGCTATAGTATTAATATCTCAAAATCAGGCCCTCGACCTCACTGAGTCAATAATCTCTCTAGTCTCCCGGGCTCACAATGTCATGAAACTAGCCCAAACTGAGGATATGATGTATTAATAAATAATAACAGAGACTGATATATGATATGCAATGAATGAGCATGACTGAGTATGAAATTGCAATGTAAGCAAATAACTCAACAACAGTAATGATCATAGTGGGTCCTAACATGATAAGTATATATAGTTTAGATATGGTTTCTAACATGAATCACAACTCGATAACTCTAATACGTAGAGATTTCATGATTACATATGAGTTCAGGTAACTACACAATGCCACAAAAATAATAAAGTCACAGTTTACACGGTGCGCGCCCACACGCCCATCACCTAACATGTGCGTCACCTCAACACCAAACACCTTATACGTATAATCATGGTTCATACCCTCAGCTCCAAGATTAGAAGAGTTACTTACCTCGAACAAGACGAATCCAATATCGGGCAAGATAAACAATACTCTGGAAATTCCATTCCGCGCGTATCAACCTCTAAACGTCTTCATATCTCCTAAATTCCATGCCAAATGATACAAAACTAATCAACCAACGTGCAAATTAATCAAAATATACTCCAATGCTTGCAATTTAACAATTTATAAAATTCCTAACTCCACTTGAAAAATCGATAATGGGGCCCACGTCTCAAAATCCGACGAAACTTGCAAAATCTGACAACCCATCCAATTACGAGTTCAACCATACTAATTTCACCAAATTCCGACATCATCTCGACCCTCAAATCTTTAATTAAAGCCCTTGAAGATTTCTACCATATTCAACCCAATATTTACCCATTTGAACTCAATAATCTTCCCACAAACCTTATTGGCACAAGCATGTATAAATAATATTCTTACACCCAAGATTCACACTCCCAATAACCCATCTTTATCCAAACTCGAAATTGAACACTAGGGGTTAGAACATTACCTCTTGGGTGAAGATCTAGTGATGTTTCCTTGTTGGATTTCAAATCTTGAGCAAGATTTTGATGAGCAATTAGCTAGTTCTTCTCTTTCTTTCTCTAAAATACTCTCACCTCTCTTTAACAATATCAGATGAAACGCTTAAAAATGACCCCCCCAAGGCCTTATATCAAAATTGGTTGGGATATGAAAATGTCCAAAAATAACCCCCGAATTCAATTATGTGGTGCAATTGTGCTATAGCATAATCGTTTTGTGAGCATCATAATTGATTTTGCTATAGCACAATTATTCTGCGACCAATTGTGCGATAGCATAATCACTTTTGCGCACAGCACAATAATTATGTGCCCGCAGAATGGTGTTTTAAAATTTCCAATTCTCTGCTTCACTCCGCGATGTATATACGGTCCGCGGAGTGATTTTGTGGTCGCAAAATGGACCGCAAAAAGGCCATTTTCTGCAACAATTTACCTCTAACTCTCCAATGCATTGTACAACCCAAAAAGTTTGTACTGTGGCTCGTTTCCAATAATTTTCAAACACATGAGCCTACCTTAGCACCACGAAACCTTAAATTCCTTAGCAAAATTTTTCGGGGTCGTTTACACATAAGTCAACTTCAGTCAACTCTTTTCGTTTAAGCTTCCCTAACAAGAATTGTTCTTTCAATTAACTCCCAAATCATCCGAAAACCAAACTCGGCCACCCATGCAAGTCATAATACACATTTTAAAGTTGCTCGAGATCTTAAGCCACCGAACGGAATGCTAATTTTCAAAACGACAAGTCGGGTTGTTACAAGTCTATATGAAATACCATGCTCGAGATCTCAAGCCACCATGCTCAAAATCAACAGCTACACGCATTTCGACATCAAATACACGAAGTGTAATACTATAACCATGCAGAAGAAAATAGCACAATATATCACAGTCTAGAGAGAACATAACCAAGGCGCAATCAACCATTCCACACCCCAATAACCATCTCGCTCAAATCCAGCTATAAGACCCAAACAAAACCGCACCATGTGTGCTTATAACCAACAAATCACAACCCCTCGTAGAATAGAGGAGTAACACATAGATCATATCAGAACACGAATAAGCTCAACTCTAACCGAATGGCACATCCCCCAATAATAGTAGTATAGAGTCGACCAATCCGACCCGGTGTAGAATACACATCCTCGTTGGGCCTACCAATGGGCCTCAAATCAACTCTGTTCATCCAAAAATAGATAAATAATTCTCCAAAAGTCCACAATGACCTAACCATAACATATACTATCGTATGGCTAGCTTTGGCCACATCTTCACAGTCCACAACCACGAAACATTCTGCTTTTGGGAACTCCCGATCTCCAAATCCGTAGAACACACAAATCACCATATCTGATTCCAACTCCACCGCCTGAATGTCTAACACATCTCTCATACATGATCATCCCATGAGGAATATGTTTATAATTCTTCCGTGCCACAAGAAACATTTTAATATCAGCAGTTGATCAACCAGGCGAGTACCACAATACCAATGAAGTATCCGTGAGTCAACATTCAGGGCACCTTCAAAAATGTACTCTCTCCTCAGGCAATACCAATTAGTAATATCATTCATCTAGTTATCTGAAACCGCTCAAGTTGACTAAGATTTCATGCCCTTCCTTTAAAAATAAACAGTGGTCTTGCACACGCAACTCTTAATCCCACACGACATACCACATATATCATGAATATGAAAAGTACAAGAATCTCATAATCAACCCTGAGTCACAAGCAAACTACAAACTCAATTATACAGGAACCTTCCATTTGATCTCATCCATGAAAAAATCACAACACGCAACATGCTCCTCATGCCAGCAGGAAATATGCACCTCGAACCATGGTAGAAACCATTGAAAACACTTTGATATCCATTTTCACATAACCCAATGATAAGTTGGAATTTTACCCACTTATCTCTTCTTGATACTTAGGATTTGTATGATTTTGTTGAGAAACTAAGGCATTTATTGAGGTTTACTGGCATATTTTAGATATCAAGTGATTTAGAAGTAATGGTGAAGAAACCATGTGAAAACAAGTCAAAAAGAAGCTAAAATGCAAACAAAATACTGCCCAGTGAATTACCCTTCGCGAACGCAACGGGTTAGACGCGAACGCGGAGCATCGGGACAACAAACCTTCGTGAACGCAGAGTTCTGTACGGGAATGCAAAGAATGAGGAAGGCAACCTTCGCGAACGCAATTCTGGAGGAAACAATAAATTGCGAACGCAGGGCAAGTTCTGCGAACGCGATGAAGAAGCTGGTCAACTGCTCCGAAATGCTCTACGTGAACGCATAATGTAGTCTGCGATCGCAATACTTTATAGAATTACTCTTCGCGATCGCAAATCCCTTTTCTCTATCTTGATTCACAAATCTTTGGCAACCTTCGCAAATGCGAAGTATTGTTCGCGAACGCGAAGAAGAAACTGGGCAGTTCTGGAATTTCACGATTTTTACCCCAAACCATTTAATACATGACCTAGCTTATTTTTGGAGATCATCAATCAGCATATCATATCTTGGAACATCTTTGGCTTATTTTCAGTCCATAGAGAGAACAAGTTTTGGAAGCTAGGGTTCTTGCACACACACTTAGGTCTTGAAGATTTGAAGCTTTTGGTTGAGAATTTCTTACTCCTTTATGCTCATTTCTTCATTTCCTTGCTTTGCATTGTATATCTAAGTGTGTAGTATTTATTTCCAACACTTGAATCTTGTTTATGGAGATATTCATATTTAAAGTGTGGATTAAATACCTTGTTGTGCTTATGTATTGAACGATTTTTATTTATTGTAAAGCGAGTTGTTGTTTCTTTAATTATTCTTGTTCTTAAATATTTCCAAAGGGATTAGCTAACCCTAGGACTCGCCAATTCACTTCAGATTAATTTTGGAAAAAGTAATTCGGGGTTGGGAAAGATTAATTTACAAGAACTTGAGGCGTTAACCCTCACTTTATAGATTCTACCTAGGGATAGAAATGAACTACTTGTAGCCATATTCGGGTGTGCTTAATTTCATATGTGTTTTAGGGATAATTCAATTAGGAAGTCTTGTTAGTCTTCGAGAGAAACTAATATAGAATTATTATCTGAGGCTAATAAATAATAAACTCGTTCATATTTATAAAATTACGAAATATATTGGATTGTTACTTGAGTGTAAAACCCGATGCATCCATGCTTATAGCCATTGATCATTTTACTTTCTTTCTAGGTTAGTTTACATTTTCGCATTTAGATATAATATTATCTCAACAACAATTCTATGTATTTGGCATTGCATAATAAGTGATAATTCTCTTACATTCCTAATCACCTATTTATTGTTCTCTGTGGGATTCGACCCCGACTCATAGTTGGGTAAATTATATTGCATGCGACCGTGTCCATTTACTCTTTAGTAGTGGATTTGGACGTCATCAAAATTGGTGCCGTTGCGAGGGAACAATTTGGCGTAGTTTAGGTTGTTTGAAAAATAAGCGTAAGTGCTTTGGTCCAAACTTGTGAATATTTGTGTAATTATCTTTCTTACCTTGGTCTATTTTTCTTGTTTATTTTCTTAATTTTGAAAAAAATAAAAAATGGCATTATATAATGAAAATTGGTTGGATGGTAGTTGTTCATACTATGATGACCCTTGTCCTTATTGTGGAGGACCACACTCGTGGCAAAATTATTTAAATTCTCCCGGGGGTGGATTGTGCGCACAATCTCAAACCCACGAGTGGAGTATTTGTGATAAGTGTGGTCGTCAAAATGGTCATTGGGATAATTGTGCTTATTTGTCCTTCCCTTCCCCAAGCCCCCGCTATGATGATTCTACTTTTTGTGATGAAAATTATAGGGATATGGAAGTGGAAGAAATTGAGCATGGTCAAAATGGAGAGTTTAAGATCATGTTAGAATGCCTACTTGAAGGAGGAAACAAAGAGAAAAATGCCTTGGAGGTGCTTCTAGAAAATAGTTTCCAAAATGATTTGGTGGTTGGAAGGTTAAACATGCAAATGGGAGAAATGCTTGAAGCTTTAGAGGTCCAAAAAGTCTCGGAAATGAATGATAGCCAAGAACCTTCCTTAGATGTGGAAGCCGAAAGTCCTTCCTTGGCACTTGATCAAAACCAAGAAGAAAGCTCAAATGATCAAAATGAGAAAATGATGCTCATGTTGGAGGCCATTCTTGAAAATGAGGAAAAGCAAAGCTTGGCACTCGAGGACTTGAAACAAGGCTTGACTCAAAGTGATGATGATATTCGCACCTTGGAAAATCAAATGAAAATATTGGTTGAGGCTCACTATGCCCACCAACTTAAGAGCGTGGAAAGAGATCAAGAAGAGTCCGACATCGAGGAAGAAAGTGAGCTTTATTTTGAGGAATCAAGTATTTAACTTCCTCCAACCGACTCCATGAGTGTTAATGATGCCACTAAAAATATGGAATTAGAGTCAACCGGTGTAAGTGAAAATATGGTTGAAGTCAACTCTAGTTCGGGGGAAAAAGAGAATGTCAAAATCCGGGAAGATTTGCAATTTGAAGGCTTGAGGTTGCATCCAAGCATTTTTCAACCTTGGAATTTCATGGCGATATGGGAATTGAGCCGTGCGAATCCATATGGAAGTGCAAAGAAGAAAAACAAGAGCCATACATTTTGCAATTTGCATATTCAAAAAGGCAAAATGACATTCCTCACATGAAAGTCAAGAAACGCAAAATGAAGAAATTAAAGTTTGGCTTGATCATTTACTTACCACCACCCCTTGTTGCTCGTGGTCATAAGCTTTATTACAAGTTGGGTGCCCAATTCATATTTTCCAAGTGGCGAGAAAAGTGGTAAAGTTGATCTGCGTCGTGCCACGACATTAAATGCGGCGCTTGGTGGGAGGCAACCCGTCGTTTTCAAAATTTTTAGTCGTTTTTGAAATTTTCTTTTTTAGAATAGATTACTAGTATTTGACATGTTTACTCCTTTTGTAGGTACTTTGAGCTCTAAAATGGATTCGGAAACAAATGAAAATGTTCTAGAATATGTTGAACAAGTTACCGAAGAGGAGTACGTTGATCGGGACATGTTCACATCATTAAGATGTTCCCACCGCTACGACAAACAACTGTGTAGAAGTATGATCAAAGAAAGGGGAATTCTCTTGACCGACCTTGAAGGTCGATGGACCGAGTTCCATGGAAGAATAATATCGAGTGGATGGGTTTGCTTTGCGGAAGAGCCAAGAATAGCCAATCATGAAGTGATAAGAGAATTTTATGCAAATGCTGTAGAGACCGACTTCAAGAATGATTTGGTTGTTACTGTCAGGGGAAAACAAGTCCTCTTTGATCCAGAGCTGATAAATGCATATTACAATCTTTCCAATGTTGACAACCAGGTGTACCGGGATAGAGCTAAAGACTTGGGCTCACAGTGGTTTGTAGACCATTTGCATGGTGGAAAGATGCCAAAATGGATAAGAAATCACCCAAGGATCGAGTCTTCTGAATTCACTACCGAGGGCAAAACTTGGCTCTCCATTATCTGTGCTCGAGTCATGCTTTCACGTAATGAGACCGAGGTGACACTTGAGAAGGCAAGGTTGATTTATGCAATCATAGAGGGCATACCAATGAATGTGGGAAGACTTATTATTGATGAGATAACAGAGGTTGTTGTAGAGAGGAATAAGAGTTTATTCTTCCCATCCCTAATCACTCATTTATGTTATGAGGCCGGGGTGGAGAAGAGGCCTACAGAGAAAGAAAAGAACCCAGAGAAGCTCATTCATCCATTGATGAGAAAGGGAGCAGGGAATGCACAGAAGAAAAGAAAGATTGATGTAGCATCACCCTTATTTGGCCAGTGGCCTGACACCATCACTGAGATACCCTATTCTTCCATAGATGCCATGGAGCCTTGTACTGCTACTATACCACTGGATCAGGGACCTCTCACACTCAGGTATATATCTCGCCAGGTCTATGGCATGGAGAAACAGGTCCGCCAGCTTATAACTGGTCTCCCTTCTGGACCGTCTGGAGAGAGCACATCTGTAGGTCCAGCTGGCCAAGGAAAGCGTCCAACTTTGTCAGATCTTGCTAAGTAGCAGCAGGCCATTAAAGCCAAATTGGGTAAGATTGAGCGGAGGCAGCGAAAGCAAAAAGAACATGAAAAGAAGAAAAGCAAGTTCTTAAAAACGATGATGAACACCTTGAGGAAGTTTTGTGGATCAAGGGACGGCGATGAGGATGACTTGGATCTCTCAGTTCCCATTATCTCCAGCTCTGAGTGATGTCATTAATGGAGCACCTCTTTCATTTTAGGTTGTTTCGTTTAGTTGCATCGAGGACAATGCAACACTTTCGATTGGGGGTGGCTCATATATGATGGATATATGTGGAGCATGATCATTTTTGTGAACTCGTGTAGATTGGTTGACATTTTTAGTTTATTATAATATTTTGCAGTTTAATTGTAGCATGTTAGCATTAGCATTTTCTTGTCAGTTTTTATTTTTCATAGTAGTATTAATGAAATTCCTTGGTTTTGCTTTATACCGTAGTTCTTTTCCAAGGAATTTATTTGTGTTGAACCGGGTGACATTTTCCTATGATGGATGGTGTGATAACTTTCTTAGGGGATTAGTCTTGTTTAGTCTTTTATTTTTATTTTTTTTATTTTTATTATTTTTGTTTTAGTTAGTTTAGTAGCTAGTAGTGAATAAATGAGTTTTTGGAGGGTGATCTTGTGTCCATAAACTAACATGTGGCTTGCTTGGCGCCAACATGATTTAAACCTCGGTATATGAATTCTTGATTTTTGAAAAATAAAAGGATTGAAGTAAAGATTATTGTAATGACTTTTAGACTCAATTTTTGGCTCTTTGATCCACTAAATAGTTTCTTAGGCTATATGTGACTCCCTTGAGATTCATTGGTTTCAATTGGATTTTGGATTTGTATTCCACTTGAGTTTTTATGTTTCATGTGTGGTGAGATTTATTGTGAAATGCTTTTGCATCATTTGTAGTCTAGAACTTGTCCGGAATGTGCTTCAAGGCAAAATCCTATACTAACTTGGTTGGAAAAATGATGTTGGGCCTTCCTTGGACCGCTATTGTGCCTAAAACTTCCACCCTTGCATATTTTACCTAGTCAACCCCTTTTGAGATTTTAAACCTTTT
>AWOL01S0034380.1:22194-33996 GCA_000715115.1 Nicotiana otophora | reverse complement strand
CGTGGCCTATAAAAATCCTTCTTTAGTTCGAGATTTGCTTCTTGGGCTTATGATCTTCGGAGTTTATATATTTTGGTCTCGTCTAATTTTCGGACGGTAGTCCCCGATTTGTGGGGGTAATGATTCGAACTCCGGTCATGGTCGGCCCTTAAGCCTGTTTGCATCACACAAGTAGAAGAACCTTTCTGAGGTATGAGATATTGGTAAAGAAGGAATTTTTCTTTATAAATAATTATACATGCATATATGTTTTGAGCCAGGGCTCGAGCAAACTATGCGGGCATGGTTCGTTTTGACCGTTGCAAACTTTTCCTATAGAGACCCTGTTGTCACATCGGCGTCTGTGGCCGGTTTGGAAGATGAAGGGGCGATTTGCTGAAGCACGAATTTGGAATTTTTTGCCATCGGGATCTGGGAAATACGAAGGTTTGAATAAAAGATATGAGTATTTGAAGATGGGATGAAGATATGAAGGTTTGGCTTGGAAGTTCAAAGAGAATGCATGAAGATTGAGGATGAAGATATGAAGGTCTAAGGAGCAATGTATGATGATTTGAAGGAGTTAAAGGTAAGTAGAGAATTCGAAGCTAAGTCGAAGAGTTTTAGAATCGAAAAGTGGAGAAGTGAAAAAGGGTCAGAATTTTTATAGGGGGAGAACAATCAATGTGCGACATTTCTGTTACACCACATGTTTTCGTGCGTAAGAGTACGTCGTAGGTCAATTGATGTAAGCTCATAAATGAAAAAATCTTTGAAAAGTTTACAAAGTTAGTTAATCATATTAATTTGAAGGTTACAGATATGTAAGATCATGAATACCAAGTACAAAAAGGGTTTGAAGTCTTAGAAGCTAAACGAATTGAAGAAAATAGGTTTCGTCGAATGTTGACAAGTTAGGAATGTTATAACGTATACTTTTGTGATGAGACTAGGATGCTTAACAATATAAGGAGGTTATGTTATGAGTTATTATAGTCGTATGATAGTCGTGTGTTATATTTTTAAGTAAAGCAATTTGTGGAACAAAAGTTGGCAAAGGTCATCACAAGTTACATTCATAAATGTGCTGAAAACTAGGTCAAATGTAGATGCAATTTTCTCCCAATTTACTTCTAATTATGGGGTGATCTACCTAAAAAATTTAAGATCTATGAGTCTAGTTTCTAACTCATTAAACCGTTCATTGATACGACATCAGAGTAGAGAGTTATTCGCGTTTTCGGGAGACTGCGCCAAGCAGCTCTCTATGGGACCCACAATGGCGGTTGAGATATATTGATATATATAAGACGCCTCAACCCCATTTTAACTCATTATTTTTCAGTATCTTCAGACACTAGACATCGTAAAAAAAACCTCTCAAGGTTCTCTCATGATCCAAGACCCAACCAAAGGGTAAAGAACACAGATCAAGTGTCGGGAATCCCGTCACGCTAGTAAGTTTCTTGTTCTTCTTGTTGTTGCTGATTTTTGGGTGGTTCCAGCTCGTGTGGGAGGTTGTTTTAAGTGGTTTAAGTTCAGTAAAATACTATCCCAAGGTTTTCATATCAACCCTAGGTTATTTCAAGTCTTGCAAATGGATTACACTATATTTACAAATCAAAAGTTTGTTCTAGTGAAGAACAACACCTCTTTGAGGCTGTGTTGTCATTGAGGATAGTTGTGGGCTATGTTTAGCTGAAATTTAAATTTTTTGATACTGGCTAAGGTGAGTATAATAGAATAATAATTGCGCTTAAGCTTGCTTGCATGTTGGTTACATTGTAAGGATGATAAACTACAAGATAATACTTGGATTAGCTTAAGTCACTTCTACGGTATTGTATTGCCATTGAGGGATGTTGTAAGCTAAATATAACTTGGATTCCGACTTGAAGCTGCTGTAGAAGGTATTTTTATTGTGTTCAAGCATGTGCTTAAGGTTATCTTAATGTTGATTAAGTTAAATGGATGTACTAGACATGAACTAACGAATAAAGTTGGTAATTGAAGATAGTTAGAGTTGTGGATTGTTTCCTTTGTTATAAATATATGATATAAGGATGGAATCATTGATACATGACTTCATTATCATGTTAATGATGCTGTTACGTTAATGTAAGAAGACTATAAAGGGTGATAATGGGGTTGAAGGGTGCTGAAGGGATTCAATCCGAACTTGCCGCTCGTCGTGATATGTTGACGACTTGTTACTGAAATATTTTGTACCCTATTGTTGATGTTGTTCTTATTGTATTGCTCTGGTTGTTGTTGTTGGTATATGGTATTGGAGGAGGCCCTTGTTACAAGGGAGATGCTGCCCAAATTTACATAAAATGAGCTACTAGCTTAAGTTATAGACTTAGCCTTTATTCAGCACTGATTTTGAATCTCCTTATGCTATGGTAGACTGAGTTGAGTTGTTTGAAGAGTTTCTTGGAAGCTATTAAGTACTCAATGAGGTTAAGGTATGTTAAGGCTAAACCTTTCCTTCATTTTGGCATGATCCAGTAACTACATGTGTTTGATAACGAGACATAAAGAGAAGTTCATATTCCTGAATTTATGTACATTGGCCTAGTCTCTTCAGTATTCTCCCTTTTCGGGACTTTCTATTCAGTTAAGTATTGTCTTCTTCCCGTCAAGAGAGCAGAGGGTCTATATATATATATATATACAGTATTACAGTAGTTTCACCATCATTGAGCTATAATCGATGGGCAGGCCCCTATTGGGCAACCTCTGATCAGATGGTACGTTATATACCGAGCCTACTGTGGTCAAGCGCCTATGAGCCAGCCCAGAAATGCCAAGATATAGAGTCTAGTATGGCCGAGCCCCTACGAGCGAGCCTACTACGGCAGAGCAGTTACGCATACTGAGCCTTATAGGGCCAGATAACTATTTTACTTATTATATTGAGAGAGTTAAGTCAGTATCAGTAGGTAAGCATATCTTCAGATTATCTTTGACTCCCAGTTACTTTCAGTTATTGTATTATCAGTTCAGTTGCAACTTTCGGTTATTTTATTGTCTTACATACTCGGTACATTATTTCGTACTAACGTCCCTTTTGCCAGGGATGCTGCATTTCATGCCTGCAGGTCCCGATAGATAGCTGGATAGACCTTCCTAGTAGACAGAGCCAAACATCAGCTTGGTTGGTAAGCTTCACTTCCCCGGAGTTACCAGGTCTAGACCTTGGAGTCCATTTGTTTTATACAGGTTTGATGGGAAGGTCGAGTCCCTATCCCTACCATGATACAGTCATCTCTAGAGGCTTGTAGACGAGTCCTGTATATTTTGTATATCAGTAGATATTCATGGCGGCTTCGTCGGCCTGCACAGTTATATATATCAGCTTTTGGGTATGTTTACCCCACAAATGAGAGAGGCATTATTTTCAGACAATTCAGAATATGGCCTCGTAGGCATAAGTTGAGGGTTACCCCTCCAGAGTTTATAGTTACAGAGTGGTACACTCGAGCCAAATATGGTACCGAGAGCCGGCCACGCCTCCCTAGGTTTGGGACGTGACAAACTTGGTATCGGAGCAGTTCTATCCTAGGGAGTCTACAAGCAGTGTCAAGTAGAGCCTTGTTTATAGATGTGTTGTGCACCACATTATATAAACATGAAGCTACAAGGCATTTAGAAGTCTGTTACCCTTCCTTCAAATCCAAATCGTGCTATAGAGCCGAGTCATAAGAGTTCGGGCCAAGACTTATGTTTGCTAATGATATAGAGATGCTTTCAATTAAAAACAATTATACCTAGCCAGAGGGCTAATATAGCAACAAGTATGGGCACTAATAGAGAGAGAGAGTTCTTGACGATGTGGACCTGTTTGAGGCCCTATCAGATCGTGCATACCTGATGTGCAAATATCCAGCTTAACACCCTAAGATGGGAATATCAAATACATCCCGCGAATAGCAGGCCATGGGAGTATAATAAGGTAAAATTTTAAGTTTCAACGTGTAATTGAAGCAAGGTGAAGGAGGGTATGAGGTACCCTATTAGTGAAGATTATCAATATTTAAAATTCAGGCAGAGAAATACAAGTACTCTGAGTTTACTTTCAACAGTAATAGAGGTATGTATAATTGGCCACAACCATCTCAGTTATGCCCAATGGAAGCTAACAGATTTAGTTTAAGAGAATGATGGGATATCAGGATCCAGTTGGGGTTAGAGTAACCCAAAATGGTGGAATGAGCCAGGGGAGCTAAAGTGAAACAAGGTTTTGTTGAAGTTTTTAGAATAATGTGATAGACAAAAATATTAGCAGGAGAATAAGAAGAGAGTAAATGAAGCATTACGAGTAAGGTATGATAAATGGTGTGATAAAGGTAGATCAAAATATGACAAGATGACATAGTCTATAGTCAAGTGAAGGAAAAGACAAGAGGTGACAGGCCTTGAGACAATAAGAAAGTATAAGTTGATGACTCCCACATGATTACCAACAAGCTAAGTTAGACCCCAGGAGTAATAAAAATTAGTATGGGCTAGTAAACAAGATAAAACCAAACATGATTTAGGGACTGAAGGATTTGATAATAGTCATCATCATGAGAATTTCAGAGATCGCGTTTGATAGAATGGGTAACGGAAGAATAACCTTTAAAGGTCATTAAGGAAGACACTTCCCTAAAGCAAGCACTGTGAGCAGAGTTAAGCTTAAGGAAATAAGTATGCTAGTTACACTAGGTGTCACCCTCGCACGTAAGAAATCCAGTTATCCCTAGTAGAGAAGGGTTATCGCAAGGCGAGTAAGAGTCAGTGAAGAAGTGAAAAGACGCCAAAGATGATGAGGTAAAACATATATAGGTAAATCTTCATAGAATTAAATGCTAGTACTCCCCTAAAGGGGGGAAGACTGTGTGATATAGTATTAAGTCAGAGTTAAGTGGTTCAGGTAACTATGGAATAGTAAAGAAAAAATGCGGTAAAAGGTGAAAGGAATGAGATTGCATTTATTCGGATCTTACAGATATGTTACGAATCCAGAACATTATTCAAGCACGATGCCGGGGAGAGGCAGTAACGATTCCTGACCAGGATGTTATTGATAAATAAGTGTGAATGGACACTTGATACATTAGGATCCAGTGCGAAAGCCAAGTTAAGACAAAATACATAACCCAAGAGAGGTTACACAGAATATAGATATGAGCATGGACTGACGAGTATTTAGTAGTTGATCCAGGAAGCGCCTAGTTATGGCTAGACAAGATGTCTCAGATAAATGAGATGATCATGCAAGATAAACGTAATGACCCAACACAGGAAATTCAGCCTCACAGATATGACATCGTAATCCTTGAGACATATTCAGATAGGATTTGTGGTAGTTAAATGTATCGTATAAGTATTACTGAAATAAAAGAGAGTGCCACCAGGGAGACAATCAAAATATCAATTCAGAAGCAACCCTACGAGCACAAGGGCGCAGAGGTAAGTAACTAAGGATAATTATAGGCGAGTAAGAACATCAGAAATTTTGTGGGGTATACAATGTAATAAACTTGCAGCTTTACAAGAGTCATAGGGTCTTTCCTAAGTACTACAACGAAAGACTAGCTCAGAAAATAAGAAAGTAGGCTTCAAGCTAAGCATAGTGACTAAAGAGGAAATGATCTTATAAAAACAGTCTCACTACAACATTGTATACACTTCATAAGAAAGTGGCACCGATCGTGCTAATGAACGGGAAAAAAAAGTAATATTCGAGATCTTATGAGTTGCACGAAATTCCAATAGGTGTGGGCACTAAGATAAGCCAAGTACTCATGCAACAAGTGGCTGAACGACCAGGAAAAGTAATTGCTTTTTTTAAAGAAAGCTAAGAAGGCACGAAAGGAATAATTCGATCAATGACCCAGAGTTAGTTACATTATGAACACACTTAAGATTTCGGAGTAGTATCCATGCAGTATGTATGTTGACATTCCTACAGCTATAGGAGACTCCGGTATAAGTTAAAAGAAACAATTGAGTCCACCTCACAGACAAAGGCTTGAATTGTTAGAAGATTATATTATGGATGTTCCATAGCATCCACCAAAGGTGAAAGTAATAACCAATACCCTGAGCCGCAGATCGGAAGATAGATTAAGCCTACTTAAAGGCTGAGAGAGAAGAGGAAACTAAAGAGTTACATCAACTAAGTGAAACAGGAGTCCTATTATTAGACCCTGATAATTATAGGAATCATGATTCATAACACTACATAATCACTCTTAATAATAGAGGTACAAGAGATATAGTATAACTGCCATATTCTATAATGGATCTACAATAAATCCAGTTAAAAGAGTACCAGCCTCATCAGAAGTCAGTATGAAGTGCCAGTTGGAATGTGTATGCACTAGAGGTGCAAGTATGATAGTAGAGCTTCAAGTTGTGGATGTGAATCCTACCTATATGGAAGGGAGGTTATGAAATAAATAGAGATACGATGCGATATTTAATGGTAAGTAAGGTAAAGGTGAAGAAGGTACGAGATACTCAAGTGCGGAATGTTGTGAATAGTCCATACTTCATGTACAGTGCTAGAAGTGATGTGATTCAGTATCCAAAAATTATACTGGTGTCATCAGTAGCATATCTTCCACCCTATGGTTTCCAGATATAGAGAGGTCTAGTTATGAGAGTAAAGAAGAGTTAGAAATGATGTGATGTCTCGCTTGAGGTTCCGGATAACATAAGGAAATCTATGGTGCTAGCAAGTTAAAAGAAGCTTGCGAGTAGTATAAATAGATATGTGTAGGTCACAGGCTAAAGTATGGTAGAGCGACAAGGTTTTAGGTAGACAGGAATAAGGATAAGAAAAGGTGAGTCGTAAGGTGACGAGAATAAGTAAGTCCTCGGGATTAAACCTATCAAAACAAGAGAGCTGATGGTTTCTGCAAGTTATAAAAAGCTCAGTATAGCTTGAATGAACTCAGGAGAGTTTAAGACTAGGGGCATTTAAAAAAGATGGAATGCTGCCCTGGTAGTAGAATGAGAGTGTAAGTGTGATAAATGATAAGAGGATGACAATTAGGCCTTCGATTGAGTAATAATTCAAAGAGAAGTCATTTCATGATTTGCATAGGATTGGCATACCCCCATAAGATGAATCACATTGGGATGCTATAACATATGATTATTGAAGTTTAGTATCATTCCTAGATGGATTAAGCAAATAACTACAAATGTTCCTGATGAGACATGAGCCCTAGTGAAAATGTATTACGTAAGAGGTTTCAATTATCAGTGTTAGATTATAGATCAACATTAAGGTGAATCAACAATAGATGAATAAAGGTTACAAAGTATGAGATGAGAGTGGTTGTCATTCTTAAGATGAACAATAATGAGGAAGCATTAAGGGACTTAAATTTATACATATAGGATAAGCAGCGAGAGAGTAACCTGGAGTAGGGTAGCAGACCTTGGTAATAATAAATTAAAGTAAATGTTGTGGTATAGTATAAGCTACCTAGATATAGTTAAGCCATAAGCATAGCTAACCGAGGATATGAAACAATATATAGCAGTAATCGTAAGTTCGACAAGTACCGAGCGAAGAACTTTAGTATACCTATAGATGCCTAGAGGGACAACTTATCATAGTTCTGTATATGTTCACAAAGTGAGGCCTAGAGATTGGCTAAAAGTTGGAGGACAAATGAGAGAAGAGTCACATAGGTGCACATATAAGGACAGAGTCGTACATGCTGCATGACATAAGGTAGCAATAGTTATGAGATTGGAAGAATTCCGACCACAAGTCGTGGTGTGAGAAAGAGGCCTAAAGGGGGTAATGCCCTGGCCTATGTATTTATTCACAGAACAGTTATCTAGATAGAAAGGATATCAGTAAAGTATTTGTAAGAGCTATAGGTTATGAGACTGATAAGCGTATCAGTCAACATTGGAGGACGAATGTTCCAAAGGGGGAAATGATGTTACACCACATGTTTTCGTACGTAAGAGCACGTCGTAAGTCAATTGATGTAAGCTCAGAAATGAAATCATCTCTAAAAAGTTTACAAAGTTAGTTAATCATGTTAACGTGGAGGTTACAAATATTTAAGATCATGAATACCAAGTACCAAGAGGGTTTGAAGGCTTAGAAGCTAAACAAATTGAAGAAAATAAGTTTTGTCGAATGTCGACAAGTTGGGAATGTTATAACGTATACTTTTGTAATGAGACAAGGATGCTTAACAATATAAGGAGGTTATATTATGAGTTATTTTAGTCGTATGATAGTCGTGTGTTATGTTTTTAAGTCAAGCAAGTTGTGGAACAAAGGTTGGCAAAGGTTATCACAAGTTACATTAATGAATGTGCTGAAATTTAGGTCAATTGTAGATGCAATTTTCTCCCAATTTGCTTCGAATTATGGGGTAGTCTACCTACCAAATTGAATATCTATGAGTCTAGTTTCTAACGTATTAAACCGTTCATTGATTTAACATCACAGTAGATAGATATTCACATTTTTGGGAGACTGCGCCAAGCAGCTCTCTATGGAACCCACAATGGCGGTTGAGCTGTATTGATATATATAAGATGCCTCAACCCGGTTTTAACTCATTATTTTTGAGTATATTCAGACCCTAGACACCTCAAAATACCCTCTCAACATTCTCTCATGATCCAAGACCCAAACAAAGGGTAAACAAAACAAATCAAGTGGCGGGAATCCCGTCGCACTAATAAGTTTCTTATTCTTCTTGTTGTTGCTGATTTTTGGGTGGTTCCAGCTCGTGTGGGAGGTTGTTTTAAGTGGTATAAGTTCTGTAAAATACTCTCCCAAGGTTTGCATATCGACCCTAGGTTATTTCAAGTCTTGCAAATGGATTACATCATATTTCAACATCAAAAGTTAGTTCTAGTGAAGAACAACACCTCTTTGAGGTTGTGTTGTCATTGAGGATAGTTGTGGGCTGTGGTTGGCTGAAATTTTAAGTTGTTGCTATTAGATAAGGTGAGTATAACAGACTACTAATTGTGCTTAAGCTTTCTTGTATGTTGGTTAAGTTGGTAGGATGATAAACTACAAGATAATACTTGGATTAGCTCAAGTCACTTCTATGGTGTTGTATTGCCATTGAGGGTTGTTGTAACCTAAATATAACTTGGATTTAGACTTGAAGATATTTTAGGAGGTCTTTGTATTGTGTTCTTGCATGTGCGTAAGGTTATCTTGATATTTATTAAGTTAAATGGATGTACTAGACATGAACTAATGAATAAGGTTGCTAATTGAAGATAGTTGGAGTTGTGAATTGTTTTCTTTGTTATAAATATATGATATAAGAATAGAATCATTGATAAATGACTTCTTTATCATGTTAATTATGCTGTTAAGTTAATGTAAGAAGATTATAAGGGGTGATAATGGGGTTGAAGGGTGCTGAAGAGATTCAATCCGAGCTTGCCGCTCATCGAGATATGTTGACGACTTGTTAATGAAATTTTTTGTACCCTATTGTTGATGTTGTTATTATTTCATTGCTCTGGTAGTTGTTGTTGGTATATGGTATTAGAGGAGCCCCTTGTTACAAGGGATATGCTATCCAAATTTATATAAAACGAGCTACTAGCTTAAGTTACAGACTTAGCCTTTATTTAGCACTGATTTGGAATCTCCGTATGCTATGGTAGACTGAGTTGAGTTGTTTGAAGAGTTGCTTGGAAGCTATTCAGGACTCAACGAAGTTAAGGTATGTTAAGGCTAAATCTTTCCTTCATTTTGTCATGATCCAGTAACTACATGTGTTTGATAACGAGACATAAAGAGAAGTTCATATTCCTGAATTTATGTACATTGGCCTAGTCTCTTCAGTATTCTCCCTTATTGGGACTTTCTATTCAATTAAATATTGTCTTCTTCCAGTCAAGAGAGCAGAGGGTGTATATATATATATATATATATAGTATTACAGTATTTTCACCACCATTGAGCTATAATCGATGGGTAGACCCCTATTGGGCAACCACTGATCAGATGGTACGTTATATACCGAGCCTACTATAGCCGAGCACCTATGAGCGAGCCCAGAATGGCCGAGATACAAAGCCTAGTATGGCCGAGCGCCTAAGAGCAAGCCTACTACGGCAAAGCAGTTACACATACCGAGCCTTATAGGACCGGACATCTATTTTACTTATTATATTGAGAGAGTTAAGTCAGTATCAGCAGGTAAGCATATTTTCAGATTATCTTTGACTCCCAGTTACTTTCAGTTATTGTATTATCAGTTCAGTTGCAGCTTTCAGTTATTCTATTGTCTTACATACTCGGTACATTATTTTGTACTGACATCCCTTTTGCCGGGGACGCTGCATTTCATACCTGCAGGTCCTGATAAACAGCTGGATAGACCTTCCCAGTAGACAGCGCCAAATATCAGCTTTGTTGGTAATCTCCACTTCCCCGGAGTTATCAGGTCTAGACCTTGGAGTCCATTTTTTTTATACAGGTTTGACGGGTAGGTTGAGGCCCTATCCCGACCATGATACAGTCATCTCTAGAGGCTTGTAGACGAGTCCTATATATTTTATATATCAGTAGGTGTTCATGGAGGCTTCGTCGGCCTGCACAGTTATATATATCAGCTTTTGGATATGTTTACCCCATAGATGAGAGAGGCGTTATTTTCTGACGATTAAGAATATGGCCTCGTCGGTGTAAGTTGAGGGTTACCCCTCCAGAGTTCACAGTTACAGAGTGGTACGCTCGAGCCAAATATGACATCGAGTGCCGGTCACGCCTCTCCAGGTTTGGGGCGTGACAGTTTCGCATTCGAGGACAGTCAACCGGTAGCTGGCACGTGTTCGAAGTCAGAACGATGCGACTGATGAGACTTTTCATTGACTCAACAACTCAGTCGTAACGTACGAAGGAAGGAACCAGGGTTCACTTTTCGCTTCGATAAATCTACCCTCCGGAAAACGAGTAGACTATCTGTGTGCGGGTAAAATTGGGGGCAATGTCTACCCCGATTCCTCGATGAGAGAATGAAGGGGGAGCATAGATCCGGGACAATGTAATCTAGGTCAGAGACCCTTCATATCGAGACCCTGGAAGAATGAACAATATATCCGACATCGGACATGGAAAAGCGACGCGCCCCGGGCCGAGTGTAAGTTCTAGACCTCGGGAGACACGGTGAACGATTATGCCTGATAGATAGTGGGTCATAATACTCGCCCTTAACCAGATATCACGGCACGAATCTCGCTCAATATTGATTATGGATCAACAATTAACGGAAAAAAAAGATTTTTACCTTTTTTAGACTTATTCTATGACTGAAACATTCCTACTATATAAAAGGAAAGTTTTTCTTTTATCTGACACATTGTAAAACGCAATTCAAAGCAATAAAGGTTTACTTTTGTCTTTTAGTTACTGTTAAAGGCACTGCTCCCTTGTTCAATTCTTTATTCGCGACTGGGCTTGAACCGAGGGTCCAACTGAGGATGAGCTCATTATTCAATCTATGATCAGTCTTGGTCTTAACATTGTGATTGGTTTGATCAATTATTTCATCTTTAATTCATTTATCTGTTACTCTTAATTACTCGTGTTGAATTAAACGACGTATCCTTTAAACCGCGTACAAATTTAATTGTTACCCGATTTTGGGGTAAACTAACTTTTCTTTTATTTCTCCATGTAGCACATTTAATTACACGTGTCAAATGCATAACATGACTAACTCGAAAGTACATAGAAATTATTAAAATGTATCAAGGTGGACGTATATGGATCAGCAGCAGGAAGAGAGGAACATCCGCATCACGAAAGTAAATCTG
>AWOL01S0034380.1:0-19310 GCA_000715115.1 Nicotiana otophora | reverse complement strand
GGGGGGGGGGGAGAATATTTTTACATATAACCCGTTAAGCCATTAGAGTTGGAAACGCTCCACTTAGAATGATCATGATTCGTGATTCATGACTAACGTATATAACTTCAGCCCCTTTTGTTAAAATTCTCACGTGGACCCCTCAAAAGCTGAAATGATGGGTCGCTGCAACGATCCTCAACTTTGCACCATCTATGGTAGTTAGACCTCCTCCTGAATGCTGAAAGTGTCTAAGAGAAGATGAAAGACAATGAAACGCACACACAGAAATCCCCTGCCAGCTCTGAGGCAGGGGCAAAGCCAAACTTTGGTTGGGATGGCCGATCTCGTTGAATTGGTGATGGTAGATTTTGACATGATAATGGGGATGGACTGGCTTCACTCATGTTATGGCAAGATTGATTGTAGAACCCGAACCAGAACCAAACCATTAGGTTTGAATTTCCAAATGAGTCAGTAATTGAGTGGAGGAGATGATGTCAATTGACCACCCGAAAAATTATAATTTGTATATAGATAAAATATCTAGTTTTACAGGTACATAACATATATTGAACACCTTTTGTCCGAAATATTTTTTTGCTTCTTTCAAATTTGAACGAAAATTACTGTTCGCTGCTCTCAAGTGTCCTCAGAGTCTAGAAACATTTACTAGCTTCTTTCAAAGAATATGGCTTTTATATATGTAGCGACGATGATCTGTCACCCAAAATACAAATGGAACTTATATAAGACAGGAGGAAAGAGAAGTTACCATTCATCTTTGACATCACTTCGGCCACCCTCTGCTGGCACTTGGTGCACCGGTAGTCCGCCAAGAACACAACTTCCTGCACCTGCATGCCTCATAATTGCAATATTTCTACAAAATGTTATGGCTGAAAGGAGAATATAGAAATTAACTTACAAGTGGTACGGACAAGGATTCAATAGAAGCCAGAGTAACTCGAGGAATTTCCCTCCTCATCGACTTATCTACTCCACTACTTGCTGACAACCTATTCTTCTTCCGATCAACAAACTGCATTTTTTCCCCTGCAATCGCTTTGAACAACATTAATACAACTATTCTCTCTAAATGGTATACGACAAATAGATTTTGCGTGCAAATGGAGCTGGTTTGTGACAAGGATTTATGAACAGCTCTCACCACAATGATAGGCAAGTCTTATCTTCCCAGATGTTTTTGTGTTGTGGGAGAAAACACCGTTATAATTACGGTGGAAAAGGTCTTTGAGTTGACAAACAACGGTTTCATTCGTAAAAGCAGCCCACTGTGGTTTGAGTTGAACTTTCTTTTCACGGAATTATTGCACTACTAAGGTAGCTTGAAAGACAAATTCTCTATCTCCCCACCCCCACACACACCCTGTTGTCCAGCATTATTTAGTTCCCATTATCCAATTAGGTCTTTTCGAGTTTATGTAAGATTATTTAACCCTACAGCTGGCTTATATCTCCTTACCTTGCATGCTGATCGTGATTGATCATGGTTTCAGTAACACTATTAACCTCTAGGCTTTAAGCTTCCAAGATAAATTATAGTCTAGTTGGGACTTGGGGTCAACAGAATCCCACTAACTGGTATTCAATGATGACGGATTTATTTTAGTTATATACACTAATAATTTAAAAATATTATATTATAGGATCAATTTACCTGATTATAACAAACTAGTACCGTTAACCTCTTGGTTACTAAATCAAACTATGCTATGAAGATTTGCCTATTATTGTAAGCCATTTTAACTTATATGGTGTAAAAAAGGATTTGAGTTCCAGTTTTACCGTTAACCCTTATCATAAAAGGATTATCGCATGCTAGATCCATGAAAAAGAATCAGCCTACACATTAACTACATGTGCATGTCAAGAAGTACTATAAATAAAAGTGTGATTATAACACTTTAAACACTGCCGGCTCTACGGTGAAACAAGTAAGACACTTACTTTAGCGCCCCAAATTTGGAGTCCGGAACCAAAATGTAGCAATTTTGGACTCAAGACACAAACATAGGTGCAAAAAACTATTGATTACTTTTTTATATACAGCGTATGTTTTTAATGCGCTATACCTCAACGACTAGTTATCCCGTTACGGTATAGCGCATGAAATACATGCGCTATACTTATTATTTTGAAAGACTCAGTATAGCGCGTATATTACATGTGATATTCCTGAACGTTAAAAGACGGTCAGGTNCCTCGTGGAGTTGAAAGTGATTTGTGCTCGATTCGGTTGAAAAAGCAAAAAACATTCTCCGTTCAAAAACATTCAAAAATAGGTATTTCGAAACACTCTTTTACTATAAGTTGTATATATATATATATATATATATATATATATATGTATATATGAAATCTGTTGTCCTTCTTATTTTATCGATAAAAGATACGATCTAAGATTGCCTCGTGGAGTTGAAAGTGATTTGTGCTCGATTCGGTTGAAAAAGCAAAAAACATTCTCCGTTCAAAAACATTCAAAAATAGGTATTTCGAAACACTCTTTTACTATAAGTTGTATATATATATATCTATATATATATATATATGTATATATATGTATATATATATATATATGTATGTATATATATATATGTATATATATATATGTATATATATATATGTATATATATATATATATGTGTGTGTGTGTGTGCGCGCGCGCGCGCGCCCGCGCGTGTGTATAATTAGTTCGTAGTAATGTATTGCATGATTTTGTATTTTGTTTTTGTGTTTAACCGAATTTAATTAATGTTTATCAATTCTTTTTTGAAAATTGTTTATTATTCCATTGTTATAAAGTTTATATTTTGTGGTAGTTTTTGAGTATTTTTATAATTGTACAATAATAAATATGTGCCTTTAGTGTTATTTAGTGTCCTTTAGAGATGGCTTTTAGTGTAGTAGAACAATAAATACATTATAATTTTTGTTAGTTGACGAATATTTTTATAATTGCTGAATAATAAATATGTGTCTTTAGTGATCTTTAGTGTCCTTCAGTGTAGAACAATAATTACGTGTCGTCATTAACGTAACCAGTTAGAGTTATCAATTACGGAACAAATATTAATCAATTATTAATCATATAGCAAAAGTATTATCAGATATGATCAAATAAAATATGATAAGTTAAATAAATTAACTGTTTAGTATTTTTGGCTGATCAATAATAAAACAATTAGGTGTCACCATAATAGAGACACTACCGGGTTTTTGAGTAAAAGATAACAAATTAACATATAAATCGTTACGAACGAAATAAAAAATTAATAATACTTTAGATAAAAATATTAGAATTTTAAAAATTATATCGATAAGTTAAACAAATTAAATATTTAGTATTATTTTAATGACGAATAAAATTGATAAATAATTGACAGTACATATAAGAGACCTTGCCGTGTTTTTTTGTAAAAGGTAATAAATTAACATATAAATCGTTACGAATGAAATAAATACTTAATAATACTTTATATAAAAATAATTATGAAAAATATTTAAAATTATCTCGATAATTTAAACAAATTAAATATTTAGTATTTTTATAACGACGAATAAAAATGATAAAAGTTGACTGTACAAATAAGACTGTGCTGAATTTTAGTCGTAAAAACCTAAAAACTAACATATAAATATTTTATATTAAATTAATTAATAATATAAAAATTTATGAATTAAATAAAAATATAGAAAATATCGCAAATATTTTGAAATGTTAAACGAGTAAATAGAATAATATTTTAATTAATATTATTTAATTTACAAACATCATTTTGGATCGCCCGTCTGTGCATCCTAGACCTGTTTCTCGTGAGCTACGTTTGCTCCAAGCGGGCCATAGGTCTTCACACATCTGGGATGGACAGTTGCTTAACCAGAACTTCCACCTGAGATGCATTGACCATTTTTGGGAGTTTATTAGGGACCACCCACTTTATCCTCGTATAGTTGCGTGCCTCACTCAGACTGGTTTTTAGTGGGTTGATGAGGTCGGGCGGCTGCAGTTCAATTGGCCCCTGATCACAGCTCTGATCAAGCGTTAAAGACCTGAGACGCATACATTCCATTTTCCTACCGGCGAAGCGACCATCACGCTAGAGGACGTGGAAGTATTATTCAGGTTGCCCATTGACGGTCTTGTTGTCCGCTACCCGCATGTTTTTAAGGATTATATGAGGCAGGAATATCTACAGATGCTGGAGAGGTTCACTGGATTTGGAGAAGACTTCTATAGTCGATTACACCTATCGCATATTGTAACGACTCGACCGATTATTTTGAGTATTGTAGCCCTGTTACCCTATTTACTATTTATTTTATCCTCAATTGTTGATACGTGATTTGCCGGGGTAGTTGGTTTGGTTCCGGGGATGTTTCGGAATGAGTTGAGATACCTAGTGTCAAGGTTGGGAGTTTAAGTTGAAAAGGTTGATCGGATGTTGACTTATGTATAAATAACCCCGCAATAGAGTTTCGATGGTTCTTACAGCTCCGTAGGGTGATTTTAGACTTAGGAGTGTCACCGGATAGTGATTTGGAGGTCCGTGGTTGATTTTGGTTCGAAATGGCGAAAGTTGAAAAATTAGAAGTTTGGAGAGTTGACTTTGTGGTAGTCGGGCTCGAATATTTTTTCCGAAAGTTGGAATAGGTGCATTGTGTCATTTATGACTCGTGTGAAAAATTTGAGTTCAATTGGAGTTCATTTATAGGTTCCGACATCGAATGTAGAAGTTAGAAGTTCATAAGTTCATTAGGCTTGAATTGGGGTGTGATTCGTGTTTTTGATATTGTTTGATGTGATTTGAGGCCTCGACTAAGTTCTTATGATATTTTAGGTTACTCTTGTGTTGGTTATGCCTAAGGTTAATCTTGTGTTGGTTGTGTTGTTTGAGTGAAAAACCATAAGATAGCACTTGAAAGAACATGGGATGAAGTTGTCTTTTTGGTTGGACTGTTTTGTGGCTAAATATATGGTTTGTGGTGGCTGGAAATTGTGAGAAATATTTTGATAATGTTGTGGCTGCTTTTGTTAAGCTTTTCTAGGTGTTAATTAAGTTGATTGAAGAAGAAAAGATGAAAAATAAGTGATTGACTATAAAGATTAAGGTGCTAGACGTATGGGGGCTGTTTTGGAAGGCATTTGTGGATGTTTTAAACTAGAAATAATATGGTACATATAAGTATGATGTTTTTAAGGTTGTAAACAAATTTATGGAATAAGAGTCGGATTCAATTTTTATCTTGTTATGAGTAAAAACGAGCTTGCCGCTCAATATGATTGTTAAGATAATCGGAGAAACTCATATTGGATTATATTGTTGTTGTTGCTATTGTTGTTTATAGTTATTGTTGTTGGGTTGTTGATGACCCTTAGTGTTCTTTGGGATATATTAAAAATAGGGGAGTTGGTGCCCGATTTTCCTTAAGCCATACGACTAGCCAAATACAATTGTACGACATTATATGTTGACCGCAATATCATTTCACTTGTTGTAGATGCAAGAAGTTGTGTTGAGCTTGGTTGAGTAACACGGAAGAGATCATACAGGTATGTTAAGGCTATCCCTTCTTTCCTTTTGGCATGATCCATATGATACAACGAAACGAGCAAGCATGCACATTTCACGAATGATTCTATTCTTAGAAGTACTAGGGTTGCCTATGTTCTTGATTCCCCATAAATCCTACTATCATATCATCTGTTCATGGGTCACATGACATTCCGAGAGATCTTATTGGCTTACTTCTTATGCATTGCATTTATTTATACATGTATATTGACCCATGAACATATGGCGTTATATACGCGTATAGTATATGTATATGGGGTATGGGGAAAGGTTATGGCATTATATATGCACCACCACCTGATCGGTTGGTATATGTTGATGATTTTGCCCACAGAGGCCGAGATGATATGATGGGATGCCCTCAGAGGCTTGATGATGTTATGTACACATATACCTATGCATGATATGACATTTACATGCACATGCATGACATTATAAATGTTTTATGATTCACAGAGCTATTCAAACTTACAGGTTGAGTACTTTACTGCATATTTCTTTCATGTCTTTTATATACTACTTTTCATTCCTTACATACTCGCAGGTCCTGAAAGGTAGGGGACGCTGTCTTTTGTACTGACATCCCTTCTGCCTGGGGACGCTGCGTTTCATGCCCACAGGTCCTGAAAGACAGGTTGACAGTCCTCCTAGTAGGCTATCAGCTCAGCAAAAGGTGTTGGTACACTCCACTTGCTCCAGAGTTGCCTATTTGGTCAGTATGATTTGGACATGTATTGACTGTTATGGCAGGGCCCTGTTCCAACCTTTATGATGTTTATGTACTCTTAGAGGCTTGTAGACAGATGCCAGGTGTATGGATACTTATATGGCCTTGTTGGCCTCTGTTTTGAGTTTACAAATGATCATTTCGGCCTTATAAGCCCGTATATCACATGTATAAGTTTCTATATCATGTTAGGTCATCCTATGTATAGTATTCCATTATGTTTAATTTTGATTATCTCATGACGGCCCTTTTGGCCCATTTACCAATGATAATACGATAAGAAAGATATGTTACATTGGTACTTGGTTGAGTAAGGTACCCGGTGCCCGTCGTGGACCTTCGGTTTGGGTCGTGACAAAAGTTCTACATAAGAAAGATATGTTACGTTGGTACTAGGTTGAGTAAGGTACCGAGTGCCCGTTGTAGCCCTTCGGTTTGGGTCGTGACATCTTGTATTTCTGTTGGGCCTGTAATTGTCCTAGTTAGGCATGTAATCATTCTATTTGAAGTTGTAATTATGCTATTTGGGTCTATAATAACGAATGATGGGAAATTATTGAAAGAGGGGCTGGGATACTCTAATTCTCGCATGAATGGGTAGAAAACATGCCTATTGGGTCTAAATACTTTATTTGCTATCTTGTTTGCCATGCTCTATTCCTATTCTTATAGGCCATAAACCTCGAATATTCACCTAGGTTTAGTACCTTAATTAATTGTAATATTGACCATGTTAACAAGACTCGCTATATGTTTAGAAAATATGCCTATAGGATTGAAATTGAATTTGTTTCCTACTTGCTTAGTCTGTTTTACTTCTGCGTATAGATGGCTTGCCAATAGGATTCCGCTTTAAGTAATTGAGACTGTTTACATTGGTATTTTCTTCAACTGTATGGTTCACCTACAAATCATGGCTATAGGATCAATGAAACAAAACTCCCGCTTTTCAACAGCTTTACGCCTAAAATTGTCTGTGGTTGACCATTTAGAAATCATGCTCATAGGACTCCATGCTGATTGTTTGAAACTATTTACGCGGATATCCTCTTTAATCGTGTTGCCTGCTTAGAAACCATGGCTATAGGGTTAAAATACAATGAGAATCAACATTACTCAACTACTTGGTTTTTCAAATCGTCTAATTTTAATCATCTAGAAATCATACCTATAAGTCTTGCGCCATTCAACACTGCCCCAAGTCTGCCTACCTATAGGTGTTCACTACATAATTGTTTGCGTGCATTTGAGCTTACGTGTGGAGACCAATTTAACCCCTTAATTGTTCACTATATGCTGTCCTGCTTGTTTTGAATATGTTCCTAGTTGTATCATATTTGAGAATCCTAAGTAAATTCTAGGACCACCAAAGTAGCAGGTCCAAAGCCTCCTGGACCATAGGCTTGGGATAGGTAAATCACGCATAGGACGCGGTATAGAATTGAACTAGAACGCTTTAGGTAAACAACTTTAAGATAGTAATTAGGTAGCAGAAGATTATAGTTTGTGCCCGCTGAATAATATAAGCAACCCCTACCTTTAAGGAGGTTGCGAAATATTATTTATGTTGCATAGGATGATCTTTTAGGTTAAAAAACTTATGCCCCCATATATGTTTACTACTTGAATGCCTATTTATTTGAACTCATATCAAGCTAGTTTGTACCTTGTAATCCTCAAAAGATTGCACCAATATGCTTGTTTCACTTTGTGGTTAGATATGTAGACTCCTTATCTTTCTTTAACTTATACGATCACATAGGACAATTATAATCCAATAATCCCACATAGCGTAAACTTCGGTTGGGAACCACAGTCGTGGACCTCGGACAGTGCCTAACTCCTTCTCTTCGAGGTAATTTTAGCCCTTACCCACTCCTTGGTAACACAGACTAGTTAAAAAATAGTTATTTGTAAATAGGTGCCCTAACGCACCTTAAAATCATTAGGTGGTGACTCTCCTCTTTTAATACCCATTTAAAAGAGTTGTCACACATCGAAACTCGCTTTCGCGAGAAAATGGGGCACCACAACATGGCAACTCTGTTGGGGATATACTGAAGCTCTTACCATAATGAAGTTTTCGCTTGTGTGGATTAATGGATTATTTGACTTCTTTCATGTACATCCCCCTCCCTATTTCCCTTATTTGCTTAAAATTTCTATATCATGTATCTCCCGTCCCTCCCCCCCCCCCTATTTGCTTCATTTAATTACATTCTCAAACTTTTCGCAAGCTATGATAACTTCTCTCCTTTGTCTTTCCTTTTTTCTTCTTTCATTTGTTTAGCTTTATCGCATTATTTACTATTCTTACGTGCTTTCATCATGCAAAATATCTGGCAACATGTTATTATTTTTTGCATAAATCATGCTTTCAACATCAAACCCCACTCATGCCTATTATCAACATAGCGGCGCTTGATGAGTGTCCGCGTTTTCCTAACAACACCCTTTTAAACTGGAAAGGCTTATTAGTGGTAGACTAGTCGATCAGCGGTGCAGTCGATGGTCCCATGTCTTTCACTCTCAAGTCGTCCACTTGAGAGTACTAGTCTAGACCCTTCTAGAAACCCCACTCTGATTTAAAATGTACATGCATCATGCTAAACCTAGGACACCATAACATTATGTGCATTACTTGGAGAAAACATGCCAACATATTGACCGTTATGGCATAAATAGTAATCTAGAGGGGGAAAGGACTAACTTTATTTTGTTTGTAGAAAATGAAGCACGAAATTCCAAGGTTTGGCATGGTCAAGAATATCCCACCTCTGTTGATTGACTGATGGAATGACCTTGCACCATGTGACAGAAACCATGTAAGGAGAGTGTAGGGTAGCTTTCCGTCTTCACTAAACATTCGACCCAACAGAGAATTAGTTGAGGCAGCCGCCATGTTCTGCGATGAAAATGGAGAAGGCTACCAATTTTGCAAACTAGAAATGACCATGGGATAGTCCGAGTCTGTTGGTGCCAGGAAATTACAGCATAAGCAATGTTTTGAAAATGCTAGGGTTCAGGAAGAATGACGAGGTTGTTTACTTAATGAAATCCTACATCCCTTTTGAGTTTCTCTATGAACGGTATGGGCACATCAAGTCACACCGCTTGCATCACGAGAAGTTATCCATTACCTCTTTGGGATGGGTATACCACCGAGTTTATATCTTCATAGTCTGCTTCTTGGGTTTGCTAAGCTTTCCAATCCAAGGAGGGAAAATTCACACTCGCATGGCCATGGTTGCCAGGACCGTGATGGAGGGTATCGAGGGGTAGAAATACACCATTGTCCCTAGGATAAGAGCTGAGATGTATCGAGCTTTGGATCGGTGCAAACATGGGTTTGGATATTTCAAGGGTTGCAATCTTCTACTACGGGTACGGTTGCTACAACATTTTTGAGGGAAAATTGTCGCCAGGAGCTATTGCGCAGAGCACTGAATGACTACATTGCCAGTCATCATCCAAAGAAAATGATGTTTTCTCTAGATAGGTTCGCAAAGCCTGGGAATGCTATAGGTTGGGTATGTTTCTTCAGTATTATGACAGACGAACAAGTGCATTGGATGTTCGAGTTGTTTCCGAGTAGATAGTTCATCATCAAGTCTAAAAGGACCACTCACTTGGTGCTGATTGGGTTACCAGGCATCTAACCTTATGCTCCTATAAAGGTAATGAGGCAAGTCGGGAGGAAGCAAGTCATATCTCGAGTTTAAATATTGTTCAGTATAAAGCAGACATCAAAGGAGATGTTATTCCGTTCAAATTCGCGGCCTAACACATGTGGAACAAAAAGATCATTGTGGCTGGGGAGAGTATTGAACCAGACAGGTATCACGCTGGTCATATGTATTACTACCTCTCATGATTGGAAGATGATATAACCGGGGACATCAAACTGAGGGTCAATCTTAAGGACAGAATCATAGATGGGGTGGATGAGACTCCGATAAAGTACAAGTGGATATGCAAAAGAGTGTTCAAATCTAAAGTTAAGCAGCTGGAACAACATAAGGTGGATATGGAGGTGATCAAAGAATGGAAGGAGATTGCAATCAAGTCGATTGAGGGGTTGGAGAACCTAGAGCAAGGGTTGATGGAGTTGGAAGTGAAGATGGGAAAGAGGCTTTAGGATTGTCAAGGTATGGGATACGATGAAGGAGGTTAGATGGCAATGGCTTATTAGTTGCTCGATATGCGTGACTTGGGAAGTGTGATTGATGAAGCAAAAGAGAAAAGCATGGAAAAGGTTTTTCAAAGATCAAATAGATTAGGAGACATATGTTGTTTATTACTTTCTAGTTAGAGTTCGTTAGATTTCGATGTAATAAGGATTCATGCCATTTGTGACTTCATGTTATTGTTTCAATTCGGTAAAGATTGATTTGATTTATTTTAGCATTAATGGAATGAGGCAACAATGATATAAATTTTCTTCAAGTCTATGTGTCACTTAGGCCTACCTCGAGCATAATGAGGTCCCCAATTAGGATGCGCATTATTGCATGACTCTATGTGTTACTTGCTCAAATATTTCAAATACTATTTCATTTCATCTTGCTGATTTTGTTACCTTTTTGTTTATATTTCCTTTGATTATTCCCATTCCTAAAGGTTGGTTCATTCATTCTGGAATCGTCAGCATGCACACTAGATCCAGAGGTCCTCTACCTCCTCCTCCACCTAGTGACCCCAAAAGCAAAAGTAAAGGCAAAGGGAAGATGGACGATTTACGTGGTAATCAAAAGGACAATTCTACCATAGCAGAGAGTGTCGAAACTTCAGACAGAAGGAGTACGCCAGGACAAAAGTAGTTGGTCCTGTGATTAGAGCAGAAAATCTTGGAGCTACAAGGTGAGCTTGAGCAGGTCCAAAATCTCGCAAACCTCTCCTTTACTCTGAATGTCCCCGACATCAATCATTAGAACACCACTACCCAAAATCAAACACTACCTTAAAACATACAAACCCAAAATTAACCACCCTTAACTCCGCAAAACCCACCCGTAACGCATCAATACCACAACCCCGCACACCCTCAAAATATTAACCCTCCACCAGTACAAACCCCTCAATAACACCACTATCACACGACCAAGTATCTGCAAATAACTATTTATCATACTCCTAAGAACGTGCCACTACCAACCCCCGATCCACTTCAAACCTCAATTAATGATCACCCATATACTCAAGTACCAGGAACGCACCAAGGCAACCCGATATACATGGATACCACACCGCATACGCCACAACAATCGCTATACATACCCAAACCAACTGAGAAGGACCTGCTCATCCAGAATATGATGGAAGAGCTAAAGAAGTTGACCGAAAGAGTTCAGAGTGTTGCGGGTGGAAAAGGTGTTGAAGGCTTGAATTATGAAGATCTGTTTATCCAGCTAGACGTGGAACTAACGGAGGGTTACAAACCTCCCAAATTTGAGATGTTCAATGGCATCGATGATCCTAAAGGTCATTTAAGAACCTACTGCGATAAGCTTGTAGGAGTTGGCAAGAATGAACAAATCTGCATGAAGTTGTTCATGCGAAGTCTCATCGGTGATGTTTTATCATGGTACATTAGTCAGAATCCGAAGAAGTGGGCGAACTATGTATGTATGGCATCTGACTTCATGGATAGATTCAGGTTCACCACAGAAAACGCGCCATACATTTTCTATATCCGGGACCTTAGGAAGAAGCCAACAGAAACCTTCCATAAGTATGCTACTCTTTGGAGAGCATAGGCCGTCAAGGTGAGGCCGCCACTAGAAGAGGAGTAAACGAACAAGTTCTTTGTCAGAGCTCAGGATCCACATGACTATGAAAGATTGATGGTTATAGAGAATCACAAGTTCTCAGACATCATCAAGCTGGGATAAAGAATAAAAGAGGGAATCAAGAGCGGCTTGGTGACTAATGTTTAGGCACTGCAAGCCACCAATAAAGCCTTACAGTCTGGATGTATTTCAAAGAAGAAGGAAATGGGTGCCGTGATGGTATCCCATAGCCCTAAGTCTCCCCTTACCTATCAGACACGTCCACCAACATATCAACCCTCACCTCCAAAATACCATTACCCCGCCACTACTTACCATACCTATAATATCCAACCAGCATATTACCATTCGCCTCCTCCCGCCCGTCAAAATTACACAAATCCATGACCAAATTTTGACCGACTTACTCCCAGACAATATACCCCTAACGTCGAACCCATAGCCTAAATATATGAGAGACTGAATGTCGCTGGTTATGTCACCCCCATTCTCGCTGCTGCTATTGAAAATCTTTCTTAGTGGGTCAACCCTAACATGACTTGTGCCTACCACTCAGGAATGAAGGGACATATTATCAAGGAATGCCGCATGTTGAAAGAAAATATCAAGACACTGATTGACACCAAGGTTATCCAGGAAAATGAGTCCACGCCGAATGACCGAAATAGCCCCCTTCTTGATCACAAGGGTGAGGGGGTGAATGTGATAGAAACTGATGAGGAATGGGACTAGGAAGGATCCATTGGTCTTATCCGAGAGAGGGCCGCTCCCAAAACATCTCATGTTACCCTCTCGCTGATTGCGGTGCAAAGCAAGGCACCATTCAATGTTGAGGTAGCTACGCCATTCACTGTGATGGTAGCTCCAACGCGATCCTACAAGTCTGATGTTGTTCCATGGGATTATGTGGCATAGGCAATGAAAAAGGAAAATCCAAGATTGAATAGACAGGTGCTGCACAAGGAATGACCGTAACCGACAAGGTTTACACATCGGAAAACATAGAGGGACGAGAAAGAAACCTCACCAAAACCACATGTTGTGAAGATATGTGCGGATGATCTTTGGAGGAAGGTACAGGTGAGAGAGTACTCTGTTGTTGATCACCTAAACAAGACGCCCTCCCTAATATCCATCTAGTCACTGTTACAAAACTCAGATGCTCATAAGAATGCTTTGATGAAGGTGTTAAGCGAAGCTTATGCACCTACCAGTATTAGTAGTAGAGAAATGGGAAACATAGTGGGGCAGGTACTCGAGAGTCATAATATTACTTTCCATGAAGATGAGTTGCCGCCGCAATGATTGAGTCACAACAAAGCATTGAACATCACTGTGCAATTGAAGACAAGTTCATTGCTAGGGTTCTGATCGACGGGGGTTCAAATTTGAACATATTCCTGCTAACTACTCTAAAAAGATTGGGTATAGGTCTGTATGAGATACATATGGGAAGTATGAACGTGGAAGCATTTGATGTGTCCCAGGGAGATACTATTGGAGAAATCAACCTGGATCTGAAGATGGGTCCAACCTTGTTCGATGTCGAGTTCGAAGTGTTGGATATATATGCTACCTATAACCTGTTCCTAGGAGGACCATGGATACATGCGTCTGGGGCAGTTGCTTCTACTCTGCACCAAGCCATGAAGTTCGAATGAAACCATCAGGAGGTGATTATCCATAGAGATGGAAGTAACCCTATCTACACCAACCATACCGTGTTAGTTATTAAGAATAAAAGGAAACTATGAAGAGAGACATTCAATAGAAATGACAGGATAAACACAGTCGAGAAAGGGAGATGGTGGATCAATAAGGTGCAAAGCATGCTATTGTGGTTTCGGTACAAACCAGGCCAGGGTCTTTATTCTAAGCTTCAAGGGATCACAGAATCAATACGACCACATTACCATGTCACGACCTTTGGTTTTGGATACGAATACATCGAGCAAGCTTATAATGATTGGTTACAACCGTGGCGTGACTTTTAATGTCCATTGGAACAACCCATACCACCGTTGCACAAGACATTCTGCAAGACTGATGTGATTTGGGAGTCCGAGGAAGATGAGGTTTTGGCATGCATGTGGAATTTGTTTCTGTACAAGGAAAATATGGACTGCATAGCAATCTTGGAGGAGGAGGAGGAAAACCTTACCAATCAGGCGGTGGGAGATGGAGCTGTTCCCATGAATTGGACTATTGCATCATCCAGGGCTTGCCGAGCAGCTAGGTAGCCTTGGCAGAACTAGTATGATTCATTTTAAAATTGTTTCTGGCATTTAAAACATTTTCAATGTTTTGTTTTGAAATAATTACTCAAAACATCGAGTCGTACTTGTTTGATAGTTGTAAGTTTTAATCAATGCATCATCGCTTTTTGTATATTTATATAATTATCTTTCTACATTCTTTTTCAGCATAATTATTACATATCCTGATGAACCTACGATTGTGAGATGTAATGAGACATGCAACATGAGGAAAATGATTCAGAAGATTGGGTAGATGATATAATACCTGAGGAAATTGTCAAAGAAGTAGAGAATTTTGAGAACCAAAGTCCAATCTCAAAGAAACTGAGGCAGTTAACTTTGGGGATTCTGAAATAGTCAAAGCAACTCGCATTAGCATTCATCTGTAACCATCAGAGAAGGAAGAGTATACCTAGTTTCTAAAGGAATATGAGGATATTTTTGGATGGTCCTACGGCGACATGACTGGATTAAGCACATACATAGTGGCTCACAACCTACCTACCAACCCTATGTGTCCGCCGGTAAAACAAAACCTCGAAAACTTCTAGCCAGATATGAATTTGAAGTAAAAAGAGGAGGTTACCAAAACAATCAAAGCTAAGGTCCTTCAAGTGGTCGAGTACCCAACCTGGCTAGCCAACATCGTGCCGGTACGAAAGAAGGACGGGAAAGTCATAGTGTGCATTGACTATCGAGATTTGAACAGAGCGAGTCCTAAGGATGATTCTCGTTGCCCAACATACACATACTGATCGACGACTGTGCCAAGCGTGAACTCCAAACCTGTTGTTGGGAATCTGTTTCTATATGTGCCACATGTGCCTATAGGTGATTTTGTGTAACCTTATATGTATGTATTTATTTTGAAGTCCCTGTTCTTTGTTAGCTATAGTGTTAAGGACTAAAATTCCTAAGTCTTAAAGTTTTTTACTTGGCCTAGTACATAGATTGTCACTTGTATTGTGACGACTAGTTTGGTATTCAGTGGGTAATCAAGGCAGTTGTTTTATTGTATGGGCCTGACTGTTGAGCCAGTTTGGTACTCAGAATTGAACCATATCGATAGCCATCAGGAGTGTGGGCCTTCTCATTTACATAAGGTTCCAAGCTTAGCTGAAGGCCCAGAAGCATCCCTGGGTATCTTGCATTTGTATTGAGCCTGTAATGGTCCTGGTTAGGCCTGTGATCATTCTATTTGAACTTGTAATTATGCTATTTGGGTATGTAATAACGAATGATATGGAAATTATTGAATGAGGGGCTGGCGTACTCTAATTCTTGCATGAATGGGTATAAAATATGCCTATAAGATCTAAATGCTTTATTTGCTATCTTGTTTGACATGCTCTATTCCTATGAACTATTGCATATACACAACATGCTTATAGGCCTTCAACCTCGAATATTCAACTAGAGAACATGAATTAGGACCTTAATTAATTCTAATATTGACCATTTCAACAAGACTCGCTATATGTTTCGAAAATATGCCTATAGGATTCAAATTGAACTTGTTTGCTATTTGCTTAGCATGTTTTACTTCTGCGTATATAGATGGAATGCCTATAGGATTCCACTTTAAGTAATTGAAATTGTTTACATTGGTATTTCCTTCAACTATATGGCTCGCCTAAAAATCATCGTTATATGATAAATGAAACAAAACTCGCTCCTTTCAACAGTTTTACGCCTAAAATTGTCTATGCTTGACCATTTAGAAATCATGCCAATAGGACTTCATGCTTACTGTTTGAAACTGTTTACGCTGATATCCTCTTTAATCATGTTTCTCGCTTAGATATCATGGCTATATGTTAAAATACAATGAGAATCAGCATTACTCAACAACTTGGTTTTTTAAACCGTCTAAGTTTAATCATCTAGAAATCATGCCTATAAGTCTTGCACCATTCAACACGGGACCAAGTTTACCTACCTATAACCATTCACTGCATAATCTGGAAAGTTGTTCGCATAAACTCCTAACTGTTTGTGTGCATGTGTGCCTACGTGTGGAGGCCAATTTGAGCCCTTAACTTTTCACTATGTGCAGTCCTACTTGTTTTGAATGTGTGCCTAGTTTTATCATTTTTTAGCATCCTAAGTAAAATCTAGAACCACCAAAGTAGTAGGTCCAAAGCCTCCTGGACCATAGGCATGGGATGGGTAAAGCACACATAGGATGCTGTTTAGAATTGAACTAGAACACTTTAGGTAAACAACTTTAAGATAGTAATTGGGTAGCAGGAGATGATATTCTACGCCCGCTGAATAATATGAGCAACCCCTACCTTTAAGGGGGTTGCAAAGCATTATTTATAATGCACTGGGTGATCCTTTAGGCTAAAAAACATAGGACCCTCCCATATATATTTACTACTTGCACACCTATTTATTTGAACTCAGAGCTAACTAGGTTGTACCTTTCAATCCTCAAAAGATTGTACCAATCACTTATTAATATGTAGTCTACTTTCTTCATATGTGCAATCCTTTTATGCTTGTTTTACTTTGTAGTTAGATATTTAAACTCCCTTTCTTTCTTTAACTTATACGATCATATAGGACAATTATAATCCAATAATCCCACATAGCGTAAAATTTGATAATACCAAAGTCCACTTCAAACCAAATGTAAGAAACTCTAAAACCTTCAAAATGCCAACTTTACACAATAAGCGCCAAAAGGCTCCCGGGGGACCCGATACTCAACCCGAACATACGCCCAACTCCGAAATCATATACAAACCTACTGGAACCTTTAAATCTTGATTCTAATATAGTTTACTCAAAAGTCAAACTTGGTCAACTCTTCCAACTTAAAGCTTTTGAATTGAGAACATTCCTTCCGAATCAATTCCGAACATCCTGAAATTCAATTCCAACCACACGTACAAGCCATAAAATATGAAATGAAGCTACTCAAGGCCTCAAAATTCTAAACGACGCGCTAGAGCTCAAAATAACCGATCAGGTCGTTACATGCGGCATGACAAGGCAAGCTTTGTATGTGGGTTTACACATGTGTCGAGACAAGGTGGGAATATTATTATGCACATGTGGCAAGACAAGACAGACATTTACTTTATTATTGTGCATGTGACGTGACAAGGGGGGCTATGTCGGGGTTTATTTGTGATGAATTATGATGACCAGGGGCATTGTTATTGATGATATTTGGGTAGTGGTGTGCCTACCTTGTGTGAGTCGTGCATATTATGATTTAGTTGTGTTGTTTCCTATGTGCCATATGTTGTCTCTAATCTTACTTGTTGACTCATGTTGTGATACAACACTTACAAAAGCACACACCATAGTTAGCCAGGCGCCTCCAGTGCATGTTCCCCATCCGAAGCTACTGGTGGCTCCTCAGCTATAGCACGTGCTCCTCCTCGACCTCTACCCCTACCTCTGCCCCGTCCCCTAGCAACACCTACTTTGGGGGCAGCATCATCTGTAATTGTAGCTCGTGTCCTCACTATCTGTAAGAGAATAGGATGACAAAGGCTGAAATTCCGAGATTAATAAACTCGCACGATATTAATGAAAGAAGCAAAGTTTCCTAATAGTTTTGTAGCCTCTCAAAGATACGCACAACCATCTCTGTACTGATCTGCAAGACTCTACTAAACTTGCTTATGACTCGTAGCACCCCTGAACCTAGAGCTCTGATACCAACTTGTCACAACTCAAAATCGCTCCTTAGGAGTCGTGATGACACCTATTCTCTAAGACTAGGTAAGCCTAACACTTTGTGAATAAATAACAGATCTTAACCAATCAACTATTAAATATGAACTTGAAAATTCTATATAAAGCCAACTATTCAAAGTAGATATATAACATCCCAAAACTGGTAGTACAAGTCATAAGCTATACTGAGTTCACTAGAAAATCTCTAAGTACAAATGTTCCGGAATAAAATTAAACATTACAAAGTAAACTTCAAAAGGTGATTCCGAAATGCGATGGAAGGTATACCTTGAATTCTCCGCCGCAACTCACAATCGACTAATTAATGATTTGCATGCTCCAATGTACCCGACTCAACACAAAAAAATACATAAAGTGTAGCATGAGTAAACCATACCGGTACCCAGTAAGTATCAAGACTAACCTCGGTGGAGTAGTGACGAGGAACCATCAGGACACCTACTAGACATAATAACTTGTACAACTATGAATATAAAAAGAACAAGGAATAATATTAAGCTAAACATAGTAAAAATGATGTTACAATACTTGCAATAAGAACTAGAAACAACAATTAACAATAAGGAGCAAACATGTAAAAACGCTGTAAAGCAAGTAGAATATAGTTAAAGTCTGATCCAGCCAAGTAAGTGAAAATGAGTAACAGCCCAATAAAACAACAACTTTCACACAAGGTTTATACAAGAATTTAGCCGAGGTACCACACCTCATAATCACAAATTCACGGGTCCCAAATTACGAATCCTAATCACTTGACATCTTGTGCCCATATTACCAATCACAACCGCATGGACAACTCACGTGCAATTACCATTAATATCTCATATCTGCACGGAAAACTCATGATCTAAGAGAGTAACAATATCCCATATCTGCACGGACAAATCACGTGCTAACAGTAATAATATCTTATATCCCCATGAATAACGCATGTGCTAACAGTAACAATATTTTATATCCTCACAAACAACTCACGTGCTAATAGTACAACTCACGCACAGAAGGCAGGTATACAAGAATACAAATATCATCGAGGCGATTATCTGACCAAGATATAGAAATATAGTGAGAGTAGTGTCGCGCCCCTTTCTCTCTCGAAAGCGGGTTTCGACATGTGACAACTCTTTTAAATGGGTATCAAAAGAGAAAAGTCACCACCTAATGATTTTGAGGTGCGTTAGGGCACCTAATTGCGAATAACTCTATTTTGACTAGTCTATGTCACCAAAGATCGGGTAAGGGA